>VDFB02047302.1:0-10392 GCA_007258455.2 Sequoia sempervirens | reverse complement strand
CTCAAATGTCCTAATTAAAGCTGGTCTTCCTCTCCGCAAGCTCATATTAAGTTTTACTATTAGTCTTAAATCTAATCTAAGTTTTGTTCAAGATATACATTGCAGTCTGAATTGCTTCTCTCTAGTACATATCCGGTAGATTTTCTTGACTCAACATTGTCCTTTCCATCTCCTGTATAGTCTCATTCTTCCTTTCTACAACTCCATTTTTCTGCGGAGTCCTAGGAGAAAAAAATTGCATCTCGATCCCATGCTCTTAATAGAATTTGTCATACTTGTCAGAAGTGAATTCTCCACCTTTGTCTGATCTCAAGACCTTGATTGTTCTTCCAGTTTTATTTTCTACTAATGTATTGAATGCTTTAGACTTCTCAAATGCTTCTGACTTCTCTTTTAGAAAGGTAATCCAAGTCATTCTAGTGTAATCATCAATAAGCATCATGAAATACCTGTCACCTTGTAGACTCTTTGTCCTCATAGGTCCGCATAGATCTATATGGACCGAATCCTATGGTTTTAATGTAGAATACTCCTTAACAGGAAATTTTCTCCTTGTTTGTTTTCCTTCATGACATGGTTTGCAGTTGGTAGACTGAAGCTTCTTAATTTTGGCATATCCTAGACCATTCCGCTTGAGCTAATCTTCACAATGTCATCAAAATTAATGTGACCCAACCTCCTGTGCCAAAGCCAACTTTCTTCTTTTTGCAAAATAAGACAATTTTGTCCATTCAACTCATTGAGATGATATATGTCACTGTCTATCTTGCTTCCTTCCGCAATCGGTTTTTCGGTACTTGATTCCCTGATATCAGCACTAAAGGATAGTTTGTCCCTTCCATTCATGAATATTATTCAAACAAATTCTTGTCCCCATAATGCTTATTGTGAGGCATGTTACAAGTCATACCAAAGTACTTGTTGATTCCAGTAGATGGTGGTTGTAGAGAAGCCGTATGCCACCAATTAAGTTCATCATGATTAGAGAAATCATGAGATAATGCCACAAACGTATTTCTAAGACTTTGATGCACATAGGATTGGAACAAACTACTCATTATAGCTTTACAAGCAAATATGGGCCCCATTTAATACAAATTCGGGTCTAAGAATTATACACACACAACTTTCAAGGGAATTTATGAACAATGTTTTCTCCAAGCCAATAATAGAAATTGGGCACCCAACATCCACCCCATGTACTCTTTCCTATACTCAACACATGCACAACTTTTCCTTTTTCTTTTATTCACATTATCTTTTGGACACATTCACATCCAGTTATTTCCTATACTCTACTACTACTTCCAAACTTAGTTGTCTTCCCCACTACATGGCTCTTCTCTCTCTTCTTGGCCTAGTAATTCTAACAGAATTGAAATCCCTTCAACTTAGTCTTTAAATGCAAGTTAAAACTAGTTAGAAGCCTTTGTTAATACTAAGAAAGATGAAGGTAGCCCCAAAGTAGACTCATCCCTTGTCAAACTAATGTGAGGCATCATTCATAGTATAAATCTTGTGGGTAAGAAAACTCAAGATGATATCGCATTTTTCTGTGGAGACTTCGTGACAAGGAGATGCAAATCACTCTCTTGCACATTTCCCATAATGCTAATTGCTTTCAGTCCAAGAATTCGACTAGCAACAAAAAGAGTTTTTATTATATCTAATTGAAAAACTCAAGTAAAGTACCACCAAAGAAGTGTGATAGTCACAGAACAATTCCCTTACCACAAACAATGCCAAGATTTGGATTTGTGCTAAAAAGGAAAACCATGCAACCTCAGTTCCAATATTTACAAGCCAAGGTTTACCCTCCCACCCTGAATTGGTGACCCCAAGACTTGCACCAGGTTGCAGTGGCAGAAGGAGCAACAGATCAGGCTGCTCAAGGTTTTCAATGCTCCTAGGAGGGTGCTAGATAATGGTTTTTTAAAATATTTTTCTTTTTAAATTTTAAGCTTTGTAAAAATGTTGAGTACTTGATACTTGTCTCTGGACAATTTCGTACATGGTATCTTTATGTTTAGAAAGGTTAGATCATAATAAACAGTATGTTGGCTGACGTGGTGCTCCAGTTGGACATCAATAATCTCCCCTGCCACCGTAGTTCAACTGCTCCAACCACTGCATTAATTTCTCCTTCCTTCCTTCTTCTTACTTCTTCTACATTCTTCTTCTTTTTGTTTCTAGACTCTTCTTACCGTGGCATATTCGAGAAGCTTCTTCTCTCTGCTCTGTTTTGAAAAAATAAAAAACAAATGTGATACTTTGTTTTTTTTGGAATGAAAAAGAGGCAGACACTCTGTTTTTGATAAGGGCATATACTCTATTTTTATGAATGAGAATATATTAGTTTTTGGATGCAAAAAGGGCATGACTGTATTAGGGCATAGGCAACTCTATTTTTAAAAGGCATTAATAAAAAGCCTCTGTCTTGTTTCTAATATCTTTGGTATAAACTGATATTTTGTTCTTTCCTCTTTGTTTATGTTGTTATTTGCTGCTTTGGTTTGTATCTGTTTCCTACAAACTGGTATCAGAGCCTTTAAGAGAAGTCGTCGTTGTTTTGGAAACCATATTGCTAAAGAAAAAGGAGGATGTAGAAAATAAATGAGGGGATAGCTAAAATCACCGCTGCTTATATGTTTGAGCCAAAGTTGTGTAAGGATTGTGGTGGAAGAGCCTAAAGGTATGAGAAGTTGTTGTTAGTTTTTTTTAATCATCAGCTAAGAGGAGAAAGTCGAAAAACTCGATTGGAGGAAGCTGTTATGACAACCTCTTATAGGGGAAAAAATTTAGGGTTTCAATCATACAAAAGGGTACTAGAAAGATTTGCAAAGAAAAGCAAGATTAAAGAGATCGGAGAAAAAAACAGTGAAAGAGCAGTGTGCAGAGGCAATTTTTTTTATTTTGAAAAATTATGGCAGGAACAAGTGGAAGTATTGCACAACCCCAGATCCCAATTTTTAATGGCAAAAATTATGACTATTGGAGCATAAAAATGAAAACCCTATTTTTCTCTCAGGATGTTTGGGATTTGGTTGAAAATGGGTTTCCTGAACCAGCAGACCAACAAGCATATCAGGCACTTTCATAGGTTGAGAAGGATTTGTTGAAGGAAAACAAGAAGAAGGATGGTAAGGCATTGTTTATCATTCAGCAAGCAATGGAGGAATCAACCTTTCCAAAAGTTTCAGCTGCCACAAGATCAAAACAAGCATGGGAAAGTTTGCAAATAGCTTACCAAGGCATAGACAAGGTAAAAATAGCAAAATTACAAATTCTTAGAAGGGATTTTGAAAATCTACAAATGAAGGATACAGACTCAATAGATTCATTTTTCACTCATGCAATGGCAACAGTAAATTAGATTAGATCCTATGGAGACACCATTGAAGATCAAAAAGTTGTAGAGAAAATACTTAGAAGCTTATCTACAAAGTTTGATCCAGTTGTAATAGCCATTTTGGAGGCCAAAGATCTTACTCAGCTATCAGTAGAAGAATTAATGGGATCACTCTTAGTACATGAGTAAAAATTAAATCGATCAAGGACATCATCATTGGAAAATGCATTCAAGACTCAGCTTTCATTTGGAAAAACAAGAGGGAGATCAAATTACAGCAAAGGCAGAGGACGTTTTACACCAAGAGGAGGAAGAGAAAATACACAATTTGAGAGCAGAAGACCAGCATTAAGCCCACATACCCATTCTACACCAACAAGAGGAAGGGGGAGCAGCCATTCTCATAGTCATCATCAAGGAGAAAGGTATGATAAATCCAACATCTAGTGTCATTATTACAATAAATTTGGGCATTTTGCATTTGAATGTAGAAAGAGGCAATATTACATGAATAAGCAAAAGGCACATTTTACAAATGAAAACCAGCCAAACACTAGTGAACAAAACACCATATTGATAACATGCAATGTAGCACAAGAAAGCTCCAAAGAAATATGGTTCTTAGATAGCGGTTGTAGTAATCATATGAGTGGGAGTAAGGAGATGTTTGCAACAATGGATGATTCAATAAAATCAGAAGTAAAATTAGGGAATGATCAACGAGTTTCAGTCATGGGCAAAGGGTCAATTAACATAAAAACTAAGCAAGGTGAGGAGAAGCATATTTCTGATGTGTACTATGTTCCTAGATTGCAACACAATCTTATAAGCATTGGGAAACTAGTGTAAAAAGGATATAGAATATACTTTGAAAATGGTGAATGTGTGATTCTAGACAAGAAACCAAGCAATAGGTTGATTGCAAAAGTTGAGATGACAAAAAATAGGATGTTTCCACTTAGAATCCAAAGTGAACTATTCTTAGAGCCACAAGGATTGCAAAAGGTTGTTGAGTTATCTTTCAAAGCTTCATACAAAAATGAATCTTGGTTGTCGCATTTAAGACTTGGACATTTAAATTTCAAAGGTTTACAACTGTTGTACAAGAAAAAAATGGTATATGGGCTGCCACCAATAGAACCACTTAAGACAACATGTGAGAGTTGCATATTGGCAAAGCAACATAGGAAAGCATTTCCAGTTGGAGAGTCTTATAGAGCAAATCATCCACTTGAGATAGTGCATTCAGACCTTTGTGGACCTATGCAAACACCATCCATAAGTGGAAAACTTTATTTCTTGACATTTATTGATGATTTCAGCAGAAAAGTGTGGATTTATTTCTTGAAATATAAATCAGATGCATTTGCTGTTTTTAAGGAGTTCAAGGAAAAAGTTGAGAAAGAAAGTGGATACTATATCAAAACATTGAGAATTGATCAAGGTGGAGAGTACAGATCAAATGATTTTCAGAATTTTTGCAAAGAAAATGGCATAAGAAAACAATTTACAGCAAGGTATACTCAACAAAATGGAGTACCTGAGAGAAAAAATAGAACAATCATGGAAATGGCACGAAGTATGATAAAAGCAAAACGTCTACCAAATGAGTATTGGGCTGAAGCGGTTGCATGTTCTATATACATATTAAATAGATGTCCAACAAAGGCAGTGATAAATAAAACACTAGAAGAAGCTTGGAGCAAAAGGAAGCATAACATTGCACATTTGAGAGTCTTTGGATGTGTAGCATACTCATTGATACCTCAAGAGTTGAGAAAGAAACTAGATGATAGAGGAGAGAAGTGTATATTTGTGGGATATAGTGAGCAATCCAAGGCATATAAGTTATACAATCCTATCACAAGAAAGCTGATAATAAGCCGTGATGTTGAGTTTGTTGAAGAAGAAGCATGGGATGGCAGCATAGACAAAACAAGTACAACTGCAACTAGTGTTCCACAAGAGAATGAAGAGAATGAAACTCAAGTTGAGAATCCTACTACACAAGCAAATGTTCCTACAACACCTTCTAAGGCACCTACCACTCCAAATCCAACTACTCCAGCAAGTAATAACAGCAGTGAGTCCTCTAATCCAACATTTGCATCACTAAGATCAAGGTCTATAAACACTTCAAAGAAGACACGAAGTCTAAGGGAGATATATGATGAAATACAAGAGGCTGAAAATGATCATATATGCTCTAATTTTGCATTTTTAACACAAGCTGATCCAATTTACTTTGAAGATGCCATTAAGGATGACAATTGGATTGCAGCCATGGATGATGAAATTCAGTCAATTGAAAAGAATCAAACTTGGGATCTAGTAGAGCTTCCTAAAGACAAGGATGTGATTGGAGTTAAGTGGATTTACAAAACAAAGTATAATGCTGATGGAAAAGTAGAGAAACACAAGGCAAGACTTGTAGCTAAAGGCTTCACACAATAGTCGGGCATAGACTACAATGAAACATTCGCACCTGTGGCAAGATTGGATACCATTAGAATGGTTTTATCTATAGCAGCTCAAAATAATTGGAGGGTTTATCAAATGGACGTTAAATCGGCATTTTTGAATGGCATTTTAGAAGAAGAAATGTATATAAAACAGCCACCCGGTTATGAAGTTTTGGGAGAAGAACATAAAGTATACAAACTGAAAAAGGAATTATATGGTTTGAAACAAGCTCCTAGAGCTTGGTACAGCAGGATAGATTCTTATTTTGTGAACAATGGGTTTAACAAGTGTGGCAATGAACCAACTTTGTATGTCAAAGTGAATGATGAAGGAGAAATCTTGATAGTGTGCTTGTATGTAGATGATTTGATATTCACAGGTAACATGTCAACTAACTCATTCAAGGCAGCCATGGAAAGAGAATTTGATATGACTGATTTGGGGCTCATGGGATATTTTCTTGGTATAGAGGTAAGTCAAAATGATTAAAGCATTTTTATATGTCAAAGCAAGTATGCTAATGATTTTTTGAAAAGATTCAAGATGGAAAATGTGAATCTAGCTCCTACACCCGTTGCATTGGGTTTAAAACTTAGCAAGGATGACAAAAGTCCTAGTGTTGATGCAACTTTATTTAAAAGATTATTTGGCAGCCTTATGTATCTAACCGCCACAAGACCGGATATCATGTATGGGGTTAGTCTCATTTCTAGATTCATGGAAAAACCAAAGGAGTCTCATTGGAAAGCTGGAAAAAGAGTTTTAAGATACATAGCCGGAACAAAGAACTTTGGGATTTTGTATACATCTTCAAATTACTACAAGCTAATCGGATATACAGAGAGTGATTGGGGAGGTAGCGTGGATGATAGAAAAAGCACTTTGGGGTATATCTTTCACCTAGGATCAGGAGCTATCTCTTGGGCATCAAAGAAACAACCAATTGTGACACTCTCATCTGTTGAAGTGGAATATGCTGCAGCCACATCAATAGCTTGTCAGGCAGTATGGATAAGAGTACTTTCAGATTTGAGGCATCCACAAGAAGAACCTACAGAAATTTTTTGTGATAATAATTCAGCAATTTCCTTATCTAAAAATCATGTCTTTCATAAATGGAGCATGCATATTGATACACGATATCATTTTATACGAGAATTGGTGAACAATGGTGACATATATTTTAAGTTTTGCAGGTCCGAAGAACAATTAGGAGACATCTTCATGAAGCCACTTGCAAAGAACGTTTTTGAGCATCTCCGGGAAGGAATTGGAATAACAGACATACATGGCAGTGAAGATTAAGGGGGATTGTTGGCTGACGTGGTGCTCCAGCTGGACATCAGTAATCTCCCTTGCCACCGTAGTTCAACTGCTCCAACCACCGCATTAATTTCTCCTTCCTTCCTTCTTCTTACTTCTTCTACATTCTTCTTCTTTTTGTTTCTAGACTCTTCTTTCCGTGGCGTATTCGAGAAGCTTCTTCTCTTTGCTCTGTTTTGAAAAAAAAAACAAATGTGATACTCTGTTTTTTTGGAATGAAAAAGGGGCAGACACTTTGTTTTTGATAAAGGCATATACTCTGTTTTTATGAATGAGAATATATCAGTTTTTGGATGCAAAAAGGGCATGACTGTATTAGGGCATAGGTAGCTCTATTTTTAAAAGGCATTAATAAAAAAACTCTGTCTTGTTTCTAATATCTTTGGTACAAACTGTTATTCTGTTCTTTCCTCTTTGTTTATGCTGTTATTTGCTGCTTTGGTTTGTATTTGTTTCCTACACAGTACTGATCATGATCCCTTTCAATATTAGTATTGCAGTAGTCAATATCATTATTGATATTTAACCTTTATACGGGTTTGTAGGTTTTCTGTTCATCTTTTGAGTAGTTTGCTGGAATATTCAATAATTCATTTGCATCCTCTCTAGAACAAGGTTAGGGCACTGGTTAATGTTTTTCCACTATATTAGAATTTGAACCTTTTCCCCTAAATAAAGGCTCTGCCATTTGTTTGATACGGTTCTTTTTGCAAAGTCAATCACTTCAAATCTTCCATCTATCTTTCTCGTGTATATGATTTGTCACTGTTATTAAAAGATTCTGCTGCAGAGCTTGTTGAATTATTTAGCCATGACTGATTTGATGATAGAGCAGGATAGCTATTCTTTGAGAGTCCTGCCAAAACATTGTTACTTTACCATTGCCACTAACACTAATCATACTTTATTTCAAACAATTCCAAGATCAATCTGCCTGTTTCAGATTGAGGCATCAAATGATTAATTTTTTCTGATATTTCTTTAGCTATAACTATTGCCCACATGGTGTTTGTCTGTGATATGGCTCTCCATATTAATCTGCATGCAAGAACATCTGACTGCGGATAAATTTACATATAATGCATGAAATACACACCTTAACCCAAAGGCAAGCAGGATTCAGGATTAAAAACTAAGTTACCGGTTCGGTTTTGGGTTCGGGTTCGGGTTCGGGTTCGAGAACCCGGTTCGCCGGTTCAGGAAATTTTTTTTTTGGGTTTGGGTTTGTTTTGGGTTCGGTAATACAAAAACATATAAAAATCAGAAATATATACATATTTGCAGCAGTATTTAAGTTCAGAATACACCACCATATTAATAGTCAAATAACATAGTAAAAATACACCACCACTTTATACTCAAAAGTCAAATGTCATGATATAGAATTATAAATTAAAGTTCAAACTTCAAACATAAAAATGTCAAGTGTTTACAATGTCAATCTGAATCATATGGGTCATCAAAAAAAGCAGCATCATTAGCAACATTAGATGCTACATTTTGTGTAGAACCACAAAGAGCATTAGTGGCACTCGCACAAGCACTGCCACTAGCACTGCACTAGCACCGACACTAGCACTGACACTACCACTCTCATGCTCAGTAGTTGCTTCAGGCTGATAGTCATCATCAATATCAAGTGCAGCTAAGTGACTTGTGGAAGCATCCAAGTCAAGCTGCTCTGGCTCAATATCCCACCTCCTTGTGTCTCTTCTTTGTAGGAACTATGTTTGTGTGTAAGGAGGCGCAAGTTTGAATGCACATACACCAAGTCCTCAACCTTTTTTGAATGTAGCCTATTGCGTTTTATTGAGTGGATGAAGGAGTATGTGCTCCAATTCCTCTCAGAAGAGGATGAACTAGCAACCTATTAAGACCAAATTAAATTAATAAATAGTTAAGAGTTACAAAATTTAACTAAACAAAATTATTAATTAAAATTAAAATTACAAATATAAATTATAAAACTTACTTGGGATAAAAAATTTATTGCAATAGGTTGGAGGTGCATGTATTCTTGCCCATGGAAGTACCACCAACTATGAGCATCCACCCTGCACTTGTCTCGAAGAGCATCCATATTCTAATTGTAAGAACCCTGGTAGTTCTCAACCCCGAAACCCTAACTGTGAGTTTTGTTTTTGCAAGTTTTGTGTTTTTTTGTGTTTTTGATAGATTTTTGAGAAAATACAAGGAGCTGCGATTTACTCTAATAAATGCTTAAAAATTCATAATAAATTCTAGAATCATGAAATAAGCTTGAAAGTGCTCAGAGAATATGGGCGCATCTATTTATTGAACTTCCAGAGCATTTACAATGTAAAATTTGAACAAGAGTATAGAATATTATTTTATTTCAAGAACCTGGTTTCCTCTTGCAGGCGCCAAAAGAAATGATGAAGATTGTACGGCTGAATGAAAGAAACAATTCTCAAGCTCTGAAATCAATGCTGGATCTCCTGAAACCCAAGGCGCACTTGATCTAAATGTAAGGAACTGAAGACAGGAGGCGTAGTGCACTGGAGATAATGGTACGGCCTGCAGGTACAAAAATGTACGGCCCTGCAGCAGCAGCAGCAATAAAGAATATGGTACGGCCCAAATAAAGTTGCCAGATCTCTGAAGAAAGACTCTGAAAGAATCGCCTCAGATGCTTGATAAATAATCGCTGCTAAACCCTGAATAAATAAATCAATGAACTCAATCTGTAACCCCTGTGTGAAGTCACTGAGATGCAAGCTTCAACTGGTATTGCACAGTCTCAGTCTGCCAATTTCTGAAGAGGTATCGTTCTCCAGAAACGATTCGTCTGCTGAAACCCTAGGGTTTGCAAACTCCAATGCTCAGAGCAAATATAAGACAAATTTGAATAACATATCATAATGGTTCGATTTGTCTTTCCTGTGAATATATATCTCTCTTGAAAAATTCGACCCAATAGCTCTTTTTAATAAATCATTTAATGAAATGATTAAATTCGCCTTTTAGACTTAGGAGAAATTATAAATAATTAAATGACGTCTCATAAATGAATAATAATTATTCATTATGTCAAATATATCACTTTATTATAAAGTATTAAAAATACTTTATAATATACCATTTAATTATTAATATTTAAATATATTAATAAAGTGACTTTAATATAAAGTCAAAATATTAAATATTCAATAATCATTAAATACTCCTTATTTCTCTTCCACCAACAAACTCAAGAACTGGGTTGATTCGTGAGCTAACCAACAACTCGTGCCCCG
>VDFB02047301.1:0-34230 GCA_007258455.2 Sequoia sempervirens | reverse complement strand
GAGGGATAGTGTTCAAGGTTGAGGGTATAGGGATAAGTGTATAGGGTAGAGGGATTAGGGTTTAAAATATTGGGTATAGGGTTGAGGGTATTGGACTTAGGATTGAGGGTTTAGGGTTTAGGGTTTAAGTATAGGGTTGAGGGATAACTTTTTAGGGTTTAGGTTATAAGGTTGAGGGTATATGGATGAGGGTTAAAGGTGTATGGTTTAGGGTTTAAGGTATAGGGTTGACGTTTGAAAAATAGTGTTCAAGGTTGAGGGTGTAGGGTTAAGTGTATAAGGTATATGGATTAGGGTTTAGGATATTGGATATAGGGTTGGGGGTATTGGGTTTAGGGTTGAGGGTTCAAGGTTTAGGGTTTAGGGTTCAAGGCTTAGGGTATAAGGTTGAATGTAGGGTTTAGGGTATAAGCTTGAGGTATAAGGTATAGAGAGGAGGGTGTAGGGTTTAGTATTTAAGGTATAAGGTTGATGGTTGAGGGAAAGTTTTTAGGGTTTTAAGGTTATAAGGTTAAGTGCATAAGGTATAGGGATTAGGGTTTAGGATATTGGTTATAGAGTTGAGGGTATTAGGTTTAGGGATTAGGGTGTAGGGTATAAAGCTGAATATAGGTTTTAGGGTTTAAGTATAGGGTTGAGGGATAATGTTTATGGTTTAAGGTATAAGGTTGTGGGTATAGGTTATAGCGATGAGGGATGAGGATTTATGGTTAAGGGTTGAGGGACAGGGTTCAAGATTGAAGGTATAGGGTTAATTTTATAAGGTATAGGGATTAGGGTTTAGGATATTCAGTATAGGGTTGAGAGTATTTGGTTTAGGGTTGAGTATTTAGGTTACAAGGTTTAATGTAGGTTTGAGGGTTTAAGTATAGGATTTATGGTTGAGTATTTAGGGTATAAGGTTAAGTGTATAGGGTATAAGCATTGGGGTTTAGGATATTAGGTATAGGATTTTGGGTGTAGGGCTTAGGGTATAAGGTATAGGGTTAAGGGTTGAGAGTGTAGGGTTTAGGGTTTAAGTTTGGGGTTAAGGGATAATGTTCAGGGTTTATGGTATAAAGTTGAGGGTGTATGGTTTAGGGTTTAGGGTTTAAGGTATAGGTTTGAGGGTTGAGTGATAGTGTTTAGGGTTGAGGTTATATGGTTAAGTATATAGGGTATAGGCATTAAGGTTCAGGATATTGGGTATAGGGTATATAGTATTGGGTTTAGGATATTTGGTATAGGGTATAGGGTTGAGGGTTGAGGGTTGAGGGTATAAGGTTAAGTGTATAGGGTATAGGAATTAGGGTTTAGGATATTGGGTATAAGGATTAGGGTGTAGGGCTTAGGATATAATGTATAGGGTTAAGGGTTGATAGTGTAGGGTTTAGGTTTTAAGTATAGGTTTGAGGGATAATGTTCAGGGTTTAGGGTATCAGGTTAAGTGTCTAGGGTATGGGGATGAGGGTTGACGGTGTAGGGTTTAGGGTTTAAATTATAGGGTTGAGGGATAATATTCAAGGTTGAGGGTATAGGGTTAAGTGTATTGGGTATAAAGATTATGGTTTAGAATATTGGGTATAGGGTTGAGGGTATAGGGTTTAGGATTGATGGTTTACTATTTAGAGAACAAAAAGGTTGAATATAGGGTTTAGGGTTTAAGTTTAGGGTTGAGGTCCATAATGTTCAGCCTGTTTAGGTTTTAAGGTTGAGGGTATAGGGTATAGTGGTGATGGTTGAGGGTGTAGGGTTTAGGGTTTAGGTTATAGGGTTGAGGAATGAAGAGAGAGAGGGGGGATAGAGAAAATTAGAGATAGAAGGATGGAGGGATGGATAGAGGTGAGATAGAGAGAGAGAGAGGAGGGAGGGAGGAAGAGAGAGATATTGGTGCTTGATAGAGAGTAGAGAGGGAAGGAGAGAGTGAGAGAGAAATATGGGAGAGAGAGAGGAGGAAGGAAGGGAGATTTAGAGAGAGGGAAGGCGGGAGGCAGAGGTAGAGATGGAGAGGGAGATACAGAGAATTATATAGGGAGAGAATGGTGAGATAGAGAGTAGAGAGGAATAGGGTTAAGTGTATAGGGTATAAGGATTAGTGTTTAGGATATTAGGTATAGGGTTTAGGGTATAGGGTTGAGAGTATAAGGTATATGGTTAAGGGTTGAGAATTTAGGGTTTAGGGTTTAAATATAGGGTTGAGGGTATAGAGTTGATGGATAATGTTTAGGGTTTAGAGTATAAGGTTGAGGGTATAGGGTAAAGGGTGAGGGTTGAGGGTACAAGATTTAGGGTTTTTGGTATAGGGTTGAGGGTATAGGGTTAAGTGTATAGGATATAGGGATTAGGGTTTAGAATATTGGGTATAGGGTTGAGAATATTAGGTTTAGGATTAAGGGTTTAGGGTTTAGGGTTTAGGGCACAAGGTTGAATGTAGGGTTAAAGATTTAAGTATAGGGTTGAGGGTATAGGGTATAAGGATGAGGGTTGACGATGTAGGGTTTAGGGTTTCAGGTATAAGGTTGAGGGTTGAGGGATAGTGTTTAGGGTTGAGGGTATAAGCTTGAGGTATAGGGTATAGGGATGAGGGTTTAGGGTTGAGGGTTGAGGGTTTAGGGTTTAAGGTATAGGGTTGAGGCTTGGGGGATAGTGTTTAGGGTTTGAAGTGTATAAGGTTAAATGCATATGGTATAGGGATTATGGTTTACGATATTGGGTATAGGTTATAGGATATAGAGTTGAGGGTATAAGGTATAGGGTTGAGGGTTGAGGGTGTAGAGTTTATGGTTTAAGTATATGGTTGAAGGTATAGAATTGAGGGATAATGTTTATGGTTTAGGTTATAGGATTGAGGGTATAGGGTATAGGGATAAGGGTTAATGGTGTAGGGTTTAGGGTTTAAGGTATAGGTTTGAGGGTTGAGGGATAGTGTTTAAGGTTGAGAGTATAGGGTTAAGTGTATAGGGTTGAGGGTATTGCATTTAGGACTGAGGGTTTAGGGTATAAGATTGAATATAGGGTTTAGGTTTTAGGTTTATGGTTGAGGGATAATGCGTAGGGTTTAGGTTATAAGGTTGAGGGTATAGGGATTATGATTTATGATATTTTTTATAGGGTTTGAGAGATTGAGAGAGAGGTTGAAAGGGGGAGAGAGAGAGAGAGAGATAGAGAGGTAATAGAGAGATAAGTAGAGAGTGAAGGAGGAAGGTGGAGATATTGAGAGAGAGAGAGAGGAGGGATGGAGAGAGAGTTAGAGAGGGATGGGATATATAGAGAGAAGTAGAAAGGGAAGGTGGATGGGAGGAAGGAAGAGAGTGAAATGGGGAGATAGAGAATATTAGAGAGGGAGGGAGGGAGAGAGAGAATAAAAGTTCTATAGAGTAGAGATGGAAGGAGAGAGGAGAGAGAAAAAATGGGAGAGAGAGAGAGAGAGAGAGAGAGAGAGAGAGAGAGAGAGAGAGAGAGTAGAGATGGAAGGAGAGAGTGAGAGAGAAATATGGGAGAGAGAGAGAGAGGAGGAAGGTGGGGAGATTGAGAGAGAGGGAAGGAGGGAGGGAGAGGTAGAGATGTAGAGAGGGACATAGAGAAAATTATATATAGGGAAGGAGAGATAGAGAGGGAGAAGTAGAGAGAGAGAGAGAGAGAGAGAGAGAGAATGGTGAGATATAGAGTAGAGAGGTGAGGAGAGAGAGAGAGAGAAATATGGAGAGAGGAGGAAGGTTGGGAGATTGAGAGAGGGAGAAACTAGGAGAGAGGGAAGGAGGGAGGAAAATTTAGAGATTGAGACAAAGAGATAGAGACAAGTATAAATAGGGAAGGAGAGGTAGAGAAGGTGGAGGAGGGAGGGATAAGTATATAGATAGATAGAGAGAGGGAGAGGAAGGGAGGGAGAGAGAGGTGATATAGAGAGAGAGGTGATAGAGAGAGGTGATATAGAGAGCGAGGAGAGAGGGAAGTGAGATAGAGAGAATAAGAGAGGGAGAAGGGGGAAGTGAGGAGGATGGGAGATTGGAGAAAGAGGGGAGGGGGAGAGGAGGCAGAGGATGTGGGGTTGATATAGACAAGTAGAGAGGAAAGGTGGTGGAAGGGAGAGAGAGAGAGAGAGAGAGAGAGAGAGAGAGAGAGAGAGAGAGAGAGAGAGAGAGAGAGAGAGAGAGAGAGAGAGAGAGAGAGAGGAGAGAGAGAGAGAGAGAGAGAGAGAGAGAGAGAGGGAGAGAGGAGAGAGAGAGAGAGAGAGAGAGAGAGAGAGAGAGAGAGAGAGAGAGAGAGAGAGAGAGAGAGAGAGAGAGAAGTATATAGTGAAGGAGAGAAAGGAGGAAGGTGGGGAGATTGAGAGAGAGGGAGAGAGAGGGAAGGTTGGAGGGATAGATGGAGAGAGAGATAGAGAAGTATATAGGGAATGAGAGATAGAGAATGAGAAGTAGAGAGAGGGATAGAGAGAGAGGTAGAGGGAGAGAGAGATGGAGAGAGAGAGAATGGTTAGATAGAGAGTAGAGATGGAAGGAGAGAGTGAGAGATAAAGATGGGGGAGGCAGAGAGTGTGTGAGAGAAAAACACAAAGGGAAGGAGGAAGGTTGGGAGATTGAGAGAGAGGGAGAGAGGGAGGGAGAGAGAGAGAGGGGGAACGAGGGAGGGAGAGGTAGAGATGGAGAGAGATAGAGTGAAGTATATAGGGAAGGAGAGATAAAGATGGGGAGGAGGGAGGAAGAAGTAGAAAGATAGAGGAAGAGGTAGGGAGGGGGAGAGAGAGAGAGGAGGGAGGGAGAGAGAGAGAGAGTAGAGAGGGAAGGAGGGAGGGACAAAGGGAGAGAGAAGTGTGATAGAGAGAATGAGAGAGAGGGGGGAAGGAGAAAGGTGGAGAGATTGAGAGAGAGAGGAGGGAGAGTGAGAGATAGGTAGAGAGGGAAGGTGGGTGGGATGAAGGAAGAGAGAGAGATTGGAGGAAGGTGGATAGATTAAGAGAGAGAAGGATGGAGGGAGAGAGAGAGAGGTAGAGAGGGATAGGTTAGATAGAGTGAAGTAGAGAGGGAAGGTGGATAGGAGGAAGGAAGAGAGAGGGGGGATAGAGAAAATTAGAGAGGGAAGGAGGGAAGGAGGAAAGAAGGGAGGGATGGAGGGAGAGAGAGATGTGAAATAGATAGAAGTATAGAGGGAAGGAGAGAGTATGAGAGAGAGGTCTAGAGCATAAGGGATAAAAAATGAGTGAGATAGAGAGAGAGAGAGAGACAACAAAAAAAGACATAACTTGCTAATTATAGAAATTTGACCTCCTAACTATTGAAATTTAGTATGCTGATTACTGAAATTTGGCTATCTAAAAAATTGTAACATCTACCAAAAACTAGAATTTGAATTATAACTCTGAGAGATTTGAAACCACTCTCAAACATCCTGAAACTATATACATGAATATAACTTAAAGTATAAGAAGGTAAATGTCCATATGTAAATGTTTATTTCATATATATAGTTTCCCTACAAGATAAAAAGAAGAAAGAGAGACAAAAAATAGAAAAAAAATCAATGTAGACCAAAATGTGAGCACACTATAATGTGCTTGTGTTTTATTAATGCATTCACAAAACACAAGCACATTATAACATGCTCACATTTTGACAATGATTTTTGAATTCAAAATAATGAGCATTTTTTTAAATTTAAACTATAACGTGCTCGTGCTAAAACACACTCGCGTTTTGGCTTGGTAATGATCGAGCCTAGGCTCAATCACTACCAACCCATAACGCGAGCATGTTTTACTATAACACACTTGCATTTTCACTATTTCAGGATGAAAAAGTGAATTGGCCACTTTTCAGCCCCCCATTTTTTGCACTTACCTATAGATCTATTTACATTTTCACACTTGTTTGAGCAATTTTAATTAAATTGGAATTAATTATGCTTTAATAAGCCCTATTTTACATTTACAAGCATAATAAATTACATTTTTTGAAGGGGAAGGCCAACAACAATTAATGCTAACACATAATTAAACACCTTTAGAAATGTGTGTTCCAAGAATAGGGACTAGGGACCCATTCGCCCATGGGTGAATGGGTCCTCTTGAGGATTTGGAACCCATTTTTAAATCATGTTTTGGCAATATTTTGTCATCTCAAATTCAAATTTCAAAGGTCATCTTGTAATGTTTAATTTTTGGGAAATTAAGGATAAATGTCTATAAATACAAGGTTATTTTATCAATTCAAAACATCTAGCAAGAGGGAAACTTTCACAAGAGAAAATATTATTGTCAAGAGAATTCAAGAGTAGAATTACCAAGGATTTATTTCATCATTCAATATCTCAAGAATCATGTCAAAGTTATGTTCATTTGTGTATGTTTTTGGAGCTAACATTGTGATGTAGGTTTAAAAAATCTAATCCAAGCATTCAAGTCAAAGATTCAAAGCAAGATTCAAGCATCAAGATCCACTTCTGTTGAATTCATCCCATGCAATATTTTAGTCTTTCCAAGGTTTATTGAGTTGTTCATTCATCATTCCATTCATGCTATTTGTGTACAATGGAAATGGAATTCACTTCCTTGTTCACACCAAAAGGGGAATGAGGGAAGAGGGATCCGATTTCACAATGCTCACACTCAAGAACAAACCCTTGAGATTTAAATGAAAAGGATATTGAAATCTATCAAAGGGGATTGTCCTCAAGGCTGGAAATTGATAAAAGAGATTAACTACTAATGCAAAACTAAGATTTTTGAAAACACAATGTGATATGAAACAAGACCTAGAAATGCAAGTAAAAATGTAACAAAAACTTATGAAATTGAAAGTGTGTACCTGGAGACTAGAGAGAGTTGTAAAGGAGCTCTGGAATCCTAAAGAATTCACTATTGATGCCAACTTGGATGACTCAATCATGCATTCTAGAAAATGTGTCAGAATAAGTTTTGGGAAAAAGGGTACTCAGATTTGTAGAATCTTTGTTTAGGCTTGGGCAGTGGGACTCATTCGCCACTAATGGTGAATTATTCCACTTCTTGATTTCTAGAAATTCAAAAGTGGAATCTATAGCCCTCAGTCTCCACTTCTGCTCCTGGTTTAGATCCAGGTCCAAAACTATCAAATTCAACATGTAGGTGTTCTCCAAGCTTCTTCTAGGGTTTTGAAAACTTTGAATGATTTTGACAACTTGATGGCAAATTTTCCAATCTTTCTTTTTCACAAATTTGCAACCTAGACCTGTAAATCACATGCAAAGAGAGGGAAAATTTTTTGAGGGGTTAGTGAATAGGAGTTTTCCTTGGTCAAATCCCTTGTTAGTAATTAAACCCTTGAAAATAAAATGAAATATGGAAAGAGAATGATGAATGAAAAAAAGAAATGCTACAACTCACCGAACCCTTGAAGTAGAATGTTGCAAACATGTAAGTAATGGCTTCAAAGTGCTTGAATGCTCTTGTAAACAAAATTATTGAATGCTAGATCACTTGATCAATTGCTGGATTGATTTGGAAATTGGGAGGGATGAAATGAGTAGAAAAACCTTATATTTACACTTGATTATGCAATAATTCCTGAAAATACAACATCACAGGCTGACCTTAGATCTTAGAAAATAAAAACCCACTAGAAATTTGAAATTATTTTGAATTTTGTGTCAAAGGGGACTCATTCACCCCTAATGGCGAATGGGTCCCATTTAAGGCATTTTAAGTGGGTTTCAAAATTTAGATATTTTAAATGATGCTTATCGAGATTATTTTCAAAAATACACTTAAGTAAGGCTTGTAGATGTAAAATGGGGAAAATTAAAGCATAAGAAGGTCCAAATATTAATGAAAAACCTAGAAAAGTGTGAAATTTTGTTACAACACTTTGAAATAAGGCTTGGCAAGTGATAGAAAGAGGTTATTTAGGTGAAATACATTAACAAGACCCTGGGAAAGTGTGGAAGTGTGTTACAACACTTTACAACACTTAAGTAAGGTACCACTTGAATCCTTTTAGTTCACAAGGGCCCAACATTTAATGTGAATGTGTTATCCACATTACAACATTAAATCAAGGCACAATTAAGCCAAAATCACAAGGAGGACCCAAACGAGATAGAAAAAGTAGAAGGGTTACTTTTTCGGTGTCCACACTATTTATTTCATTGCAAGGTTTAATTACCAAATGGGGTTTGATGAAGGTAAAACCCCATTCACCCAAAAACAAAAAATTCCTTCTATCTTTGTGTGTCAAATTGTGAAACTTGAAGAATTTGGAAGTGTAGACATTTAAGTGCAAAGGACCCAAAAATAAATTTTGAAAAGCCCTACAAAGACCCATTCGCCTATAGGAAAATGAGTCCCAAGAGAGCTTCCAGAAAAAACATTTCCCCTTCTTGGATATGCCAGAGGTTTAGTGTTTCTATTAGTCCTATGTTTCATCTATCACCTCCAACCTTTACATGTCATGCATTTAATATTTTTAATCTTTCTCCCAAAACCCTTATTTAGTCATTTTTGTCAAAAACTGTCTCAAGACACTTTGCAAACAAATAGGACATCATGCAACCATTTTTTAGGTCATTTGTAAGTGTCCTCCACTCATACAATTTTCACAAATTTGACTATTTCTATTAGAGTTATGCTTCATCTACATGAATCAGGCCTTAGGTTACAAATTTGAGGTCATTTGCTATTTTATTTTCATCTCCCAAAAGTGTTGTTTGAAATTTACCCTCCATCCACACACACATAAAGGAAATTTGCAGATCTTCCATAGAATTGACTCACCTAAGGGCTGAAAGTTAATTCGATCTTGGAGGATCTCATTTCCTAAATTAAATAGAAATAGGTAGGTTAATTACATGCCATTTTCCCCTTTCTATTTATAATAAGTTTGGTGAAACATTCCAAATTTAGTATCAAACCCTATGTGTTTTGAATCCTGCCCTATTTTTCTATGTTTCATTATGGTGAGCCTGGCTATTTGAACATTCTAATTTTTTATTTGGAGTGCATTCAACCCCTAGATCTAGGATTTGAATTAATTCATTACATTTAGGGTTTCTAAATTTGGCATAAAGTTGCATTGCATTTTAGGTGTAAACTTGCATTTTACATTCATTTTAAATCTGAAAATTTCTATCTAGATCCTTAGTCATCCTATCTCTTCAACATTTGGACAATTAGACCTCTCTTGAAAAAAAATTCTACTTTAGTGTAAGTCTGAGCTTAAGTTCAGACTCTCACTAAAGTGGGGGCTAAATGTACCATCATAAATTGTCACCCATGACAATTTCACCTTATATTTGGTGCCCCCTTAAATTATTGGACCTAATTGAGTATTTAAATTCCTAAATTATGCATTCTACAACCTATTTTTGACAATTTACAAGGAATTGGAAGTAGCAATAAATTGCATCTATCTAAGACCTTGCCCCCGACACCTAAAATCCCAACAAATGGGGCAAGCACAATCACACCTTGGGTATGAGTATCCTCCTACTTTCCCTCCAAATCAAGAAATATGTTGATTGTGGCAATTTAATATTTGAATTTCAAGTGTCTAAAGTCAACCATTGGGATTTAATTTTTGGGAAATTGAATAAATCCCTATCAATACCTATTTATTGCATCATTTGAATATCAACTAGTAGGAGGTGAACAATAAGAGCTATAGAGTAGGAAATTTTATACGCTTTATAATTTCACATTTTTTTGGGTTCCTTAATTTATTGGACTTAATTAAGCTTCTAATTTTACAAATTGTGCATTCCAAAGCCTTATTATTCCTATTTATTGAAAAGGAAACCAACATTTAATTAATATTTTAATCACATTAGAGAATGAGTGTCTTGGATTTTGAGGCCAGGACCCATTCTCCCAAGGGTGAATTATAAGTCCCCATTTTTTAAGTATGTTTTTAGTGGTCTTTTAATGATTCAAAAATCAATATGTAATTATTAGCTTTTGGAATCTATTTTTTGAAAAATTAGATGAACACATATAAACACATAGTCTTTTTATCAATTCAGATCTAACACTTAATAAGTTGCATAATCAAGATATCCTATTGATAAAATATTATTTTAAAGAGCATTCAAGATCAAATTTATCAATCATTTGTTGTAGTATTCAAGATCCTAACATCATGTTCAAGTTTATGTGTGGTTATGTCATCTTGTGAAAGCTAACCTGCATTATTGATCCTAAAGCATCCAAGCATTTTCAAGTTTCCAAATCCATCAAGTAAATCAAGATCAAGTTCCTTGGAATGATGTGTTTTCAGTCCTCCAAGGGAAGCCATTGAAGAATTGGTGAGTTATAGCAAGCAAGTGTTCATTCATCATTTCCTTCTCCATTGTCATTATCTTTCTATCAAGGTTTAGTTACCAAACATGGGATTCAACTAAGGAAAACCCCCATTCAAATAAAATAAATTTTCCCTCTTTGTATATAAATATTACAGGTTGAAGAAGGATTGAAGATCTTGAACATGATGAACATATTTGCATTATTGCATAAGTTTTGATCATTTTTTTCAAGTCATGGAAAATTGATTGCAAAATGTATTTCCAAATTTCTAATAATGGGACTTGTATAAAATAGAAGCTAAGATCTTGCCTTAGAGGATTGCAAAAGTAATTTTCAGAAGCCCTCACTAGGACCCATTCACCCTAGGGTGAACCTATTTGTTAGCAGATCTCAAAACCTAATTTTGGTGGCTGGTACATGTATCCTTACCCTTATCAGATCTACCTGTAAATTGTGGTTTTAGTTTTTGTACTTTTCAGGAATTTGTATTGCATGTTCTAAGACTTATTGTGTAATTACTTTAAGCATTTCATAGCATTTCAATTTGGTTTTAGATCTATCCTATTATCTTAAGGACTGAGATCCAGGTCTAATTGACTCACCTTTGATGTTTAAAGTCAATCTCTACTCCTTGTGATCTCTTTCCTAATGAAATGCATTGGGGAGAGGGATAAATAGAAGAAATACCCCCTTATTCATTAATGAACCCCCTTTATTCCATATTTCAAGAGAAATTAATATTATGAAGAGCATTCAAGAGCAAGTGAGGAGTAGAATTTTAGAGCATTATTGTAGTAATTCAAGATCCTAACATCATGCCAAATCTTATGTGAGTTTATGTGTGTTCTTGTTATCATTGTTTTGTGAAGGATAACACTTTTTTAGGTTTCCAAGGAATTCAAGCATTCAAGCAAGAAAGATCAAGACCTTGAGGTGATGTGCATGACTTCAATCCTTCAAGGAAGCGATTGGAGGGTGGTGAGTTACCTGCTTCTATTACTACTTAATAGAGGTTCATGTTCGCAAGGTTTGGTGTGTTATACTTATGAGAGCTATTGATGTAGATCATTACTAAGAGGTCATACTAGACTGCCCATTCATGCAAACATAACAAACATTGTTCATAAACAAACACATTTATTAGAAAACAATTCACTTTATTCATGTTTAGGAATAAATTATATTATAGTGCCTTCATTGGTCTTGGCTCTTAAGCCTTACAACTTTATATACACCAACCCAACACACTTTTATTTTTAGCTTCTATTTTTCATAAACCCAACCCTTTTCACATGATCGAATATTTTCCCTAAAGCCTTCCCAAAACTTCCTCCTCAAAAAATAATACCTCTCAAATGACAATTCATTTTAATTACATAGATGGAGAAGAAGTCACCATCTCACATCCAAGCATGATGAGACACATGGTAGAAATTTATTTTCCATTGGTGACATGTTGGGAGTATGAGAGGATTTCTTTCTTGAGATAGTGGTCACATTAAATGTTATTTCATATATCTTGATGGATCTTGAGAGCATGATTGACTCTCATGTGGTTTTATGGATGGATATGATGATATATTTTATTAATTGATTATTATATATTGTATACAACAAGTGAGAGAATGTTAGAAAAATCATGTTGTACACCTTACACATAAAAGAATAATTTACAATTTATGTAAAATAAAATACTTGTTTGTGATACATCTTTTCAGGATGCATTTAGCCACATTAAATATTTATTTGGGTCTACTTTTAATGTTTTATATAGTATTGCTTAGGTATTTTATGTGTAATTTACATAGGAAAATTATTTAATATTGGAGAAATATTCTACCATAAATTAAAGGTTGGGGTCAATGGTATTTTTGATTGGTGGTTTATATGTACATAATTTTACCTTTACTACTTTGTTGTTTTATGTGAGCTTGATACTATAAAGTAACCACATGTTTAGTGGTTGAGGTTGGTTTTTTGTATAGATGAATTGGATGCCATATATAATACTATATTGAGCTATCTTGTTGAGTGCACATATTTGAAGCATGGCATGGGATGTGTGGTTGAATGCTTGGACATAGAGGATGCATTGGGGGAGATTGTTCTTTTAAAAGTATTCATGGGGACTTTGTGAGTGTATAATAATGTTTTCATTTCTAAATAATACACTAAATGTGGATGCTTTGAGAGGCTTGGTTTTTTCCTCTTGAAGGTTTTCTCAAGGCATATCATATGTAATCTTGAGATATGTATTGATCTTTATATTATGATTATTATGTAATCTTGTATGTATGATTTTATCTCATAGGGTTATATAGGATTTTTTTTATCAACTTGGTGATTTCCTAAAATTCTAGAATGAATATGCATGTCTAGATGGAAAACCATGAATGGGGAGAGAATTTGTAAAAGGGATAAATAGTAAATGGTGGGAGAATAGTAGCCAAAGTACTGAGTGGATTACTGATGGTTGAATGTTAAAGGGTAGATGAGAGATCTATGGTAGAAGCAAGGGTGAGAGTAGATGTACCAATCACTATAGATGAAGTAAAATAAGAATAAAAAAAAATTAAAGTCTCTAATCCATATGCCTTGTTAGAAAGCACATCATAAAAAAATGATTAAGCTTTTATGATGCTCTACATTATAAAATCTAGTTAACTCATTTTTAAATGCTTGGTTGTTCACATGAGCATCGTGATCATACTCCTCATTTTTATCACTATGAGCATCAAAAAGGATTTAATTTTCATTGGTTTGGGTCATGTTGAGATTTATGAAAACACTCATTCACATTGAAAGATTAATATATTTAGTAGATCAAGAAAAGAATATAAGTTAACAAAATAAATCTCAAAACATATACTTTTTGATTGAAAAAATAGAAATGTTAATGATATATCAAATATGAAAGAAAAAACTTGATTTAATAGCTAAACATGGATAGTGTGTTAGAAAATTGGATCATAATAAAGCTCATAAAACTTAATAGAAGAAATTAAAAAAAATTAAAGTAATTAATCAAATGGGAATAAATGTTTGGATCATAAAAGTAGATATATAAAATATCCTAATAGAAATAAGAAACCTTAAAATTAAGCTAGATCATATAAGATTAGATGGGTTCACAAAATATGTAGACGAAATAGACATTCATTAGGATGACCCAAACTAATCTTCTCAAATGCATAAACATGAGCACAAATCAACCTAAATTAATTAATGATAGTTGAGATAAGGAATAATTAATTTGTAACAATTAAATTAGGAAATTAAATACCAAAGAGGGGGATACTTAGCTACGACTGAAGTGTGTGTACTAAGAACAAAAATTCTAAATCAGATTAATGTATGCTAAAAAGATATTTCTCTATAATAATTTTTTTATGTTCATACTCCACTTTGTTGGGGATCAAGTTTAGCTATTTAGATTAGACATATGGTAAGAAACTCATTGTAGAGGTTTAGATTTGACCATTCATAAAGTAAAACTTTCCTCTATTGTCTACCTGAATAATCATCATTTGCTTTGTTGCTTCTACTAATTTGAAGGTTAGTATTATGTAGAAATACCTTGGAAGAGTTGTCCTTTCATCGCAAGTAGACTTACTCTCATAAGTTTCAAAGATTGAAAGTTAATAGACAAGGAGCGTACAATGACATATATATATCCTTACTTCTTTTAAAATAACAAATCTAAATACAGCACTATTGAATGATACGTTAATTTTTAAAATGAAGAATGATGAAATGAATACAATTAAATCTTTAAATATTAAAAGATTTACAAGGTTGTCGGAGAATATAAAATTATTTTACCCTTTTTATTTTAAAATAGCATGTTTGGTATTAACAATGTTTTGAAACAAGACCGACTAGTTTGTATCTTTGTGCAAAACAGCCTACAAATATACGCTTTGCGGAAAAATCCAGAACATAGTAGAGCATCTCATGTTCTATGTAGATTTCTGTGTATACATGAAGTTCCTCCGCCATTGGATTTCCTATGGGTTTCGGTAACATCTCTATACACAGAGTGCTGCTCTACTCAGCATCAGCCATGGCCTACATACAGAATGCAATATGTATACAGAAATTAAAAAATATTGATTATATGAGATATTACTACATAAAATTTCCTGTTTTTCGATTAGAAATGATTCTTACCAGTCTTAGATTCTGTTGTTTCATGCTTTCCTTGATTGAAAGCGAACTTTTGGGTGTAACAAAACCTCAAACTGGCATGCTAATCACTTGAATATTTTAGATGAAAAACAAAAAGCTTTTACATCGCTTTCAAAAACAGGTAGTACCTATGATATGTTGATTGTTGTAAACTAAGGAAATATGTTTTGTCATTTGTAAGGGAATAAGTGCTTTTTCACATGTGAAAAGATATAAAATGGTATATTTCTGCACCATCATGGTGTTTTGATATGAAATTAAAAAGAGTTTTCCCACTTCAGGTTTAAAATTGCGTGTTTGGCATTGATTACATTTTATCATTTGTAAGGGAATTGTTTTCATTTGTAAGTGAATAATTGCTTTTCCACTCGTGAAAATGATCTAAAATGGTAAATTTATGCACCATTACCATCACTTCCATGTGAGAGTAGTTTGATTTGGCATTGACTACATTATGAAACAAGACTGGTGGGTATTTCTGTGCAAAACAGCCTACAAATTTACGCTTTGCGGCAAAAAACAGAACATAGAAGAGCATCTCACGTTCTATCTTAGATTTCTATCTATACTTGAAGTGGGCTATTTCCTCAAAGGTTCTTCCGCCATGGGATTTCCTATGGGTTTCCGTAAAATCGCTATACCCAGAATGCTTCTCTACTCAGCATCAGCCATGGTCTATATACAGGTCGCCTTATGTTGGTTTTTTTCTGGTCTTGGACTGAGCGAGCCGCCACAAGACGAGAGCTATTTGTGCCAAGAATTACCAGAAATTTCCTCCGCATCAGGGGAGATGATAAAGTATGGGTTGTCTGCCATTACATTCCGAAATGTTTCAGAGAAGGTGATTGAGAGCGAGAAGGATTATGTGTGCGCGGTCTTCTTGAACTCTTTCGAAGAAGATGACGAAATCCGAGAGCTGTGCAATTGCTGCCACATATTTCATAGAAATTGTTTGGATAAATGGATTGATAACCATACCTGCCCTTCCTGCAGATCTCCTCTGCTTCCACCACCGGAAAGTGTTGATGGAGATGAACTGTTTTGAAAATTATTTCCTCAAGGTTAGAGTGTTTTATTTCCGAGTTTTGTACATATTAAATTTTAGTTTTAAAATGACTAAAACGAAATGTTCGAAGTTCTAAAACTGGAATTAAGAGTCTTGGTAGATCGGTCCAGTCATACAACTGATCCTCATTCAGATAGTGTAACAGACAATTACGTACAGATCATATATTTCAATCAATCTTAGGCTCGTTGTTTCATGTGTGCATCGAAACATTGATGTATACAACTTGAAAGTGAATGTTTTGGTATGAATATAATTAAACCTTTATTGAAAGCAAATGTTTTATCATTTAAAATGAAAAAAAAATTTCATTTTTTCATTGATTTTTAACTCCCAGTCTAATGCACAGGCATTCGACGATCAGCCAATAGGGGTCTACCGCAAATCGGTAATGAGTGGGGAGCAAAGAAGGAAGTTGCTAATATTTGCAAGTTAATTAGTTTTCGTAGTAATAATAAATTCTCTCCAAAATTTAAAATATGATATAATTTTATGTGTATTTTACTTTAATAGTTGGCAGGCATAGATGCAAATGCATATTTAACTTTTTTTTGTAAGTTAATCAATCAATTCATTAATTATTATTTAATTTTCTTAAGATAAGGCAATGCATTCAAAGACTAAGAACGATTTGCATTAAAGAGGAAATTTATGTTTGATATGCTTTTCTACATTAATCAGTAAATCGATTGATTATTATTTAATTATCTTTAAATAATGCAGTCCACAGGAGATTAAGAACTATTTGCATAGTGCGAGAAATTGATCATTTGAGTTATACATCAATATTTCTTAGTTTGAAATTGATTATGAAAATAATCTTAGGAGAATTATTTTTCAATAATTTTTTTCTTAATAAATTAGTTGTGGAAAATTAAATAGAATTTAAATTTTTAAATAATTAGTTTTGTTACTAATAATCATTTTTGTCAAAAATGTAAGCTATCATATAATTTTATATGTATTATACTGTAATAGTTGTTAGGCCTAGATGCACATTTATATTTGATATTTTTGTCTAGCTGATGAATCAATTGATTGGTTATGATTTATTTAGATCGTAAGGTAGATATGAATACTAATACATGGAAAACTTGAAGTTGTGGATTAAATAACATAAACACCAGAGTTTCTCATTTCACAAGGCAGCCAAAACAATTGACATCGTTATATTAGAACAATTAATATGCTTAACAGGCATATCAACAAACACCTACCATTTTTTGTGACATACTTTGATTAAGTTGTAATTTTGAAAGAGCCATTGTGGTGTGGGTTTAACACCAGACCATTGTAAAAATTGTCAGCCTCGACTCTATTTTCTAGTAAGCTGGAGGGTTGTAAAACTATTGTGTTGCATAATCTATAAGTCGTTCTCGATGGGTATTTTGCTGAAACCAGTAATTTATTGTTCATGTGTTTTCTTGTCTATTTATTGTTGCTTTTTTCTTTATAAATCACATTTTCTCAATTGAATACAATTAAAATTTGTAAAGTATTAGTTTTCTTAATAATTATAATCTTTTTCAAAAATTTAAGGTATTATATATTTTGTGTTAATAGAGTGTATATTTGATGTTTTTGTATAGGTAAATCAATTGTTTGATTCATTAAAATGGGAAGATGGTTCTTGTGTTCAAGAATAGGATTTACTAGTTACAAAGTGGCTACCAAATTGTACATTAAGTGCTATCTTCCTAAGATAAAATTAACAAGTATGCTTTTGAAAAAGTGATTCAATTAATATAGTTATGTCTTTTGGAAAAGTGATTCCATTAGTTTCATTATAATGGACATCAGAAGTGGCTTTTGCAAAAAGTGAAGATGTTATAAGTAGTATCAACTCCATAATTGTAGGATTCAAACGACATGTATACTTTGTCAAGGTATTTTAATTGAATTAGAAGCTACACAAGGAAGATGGTCGTTAGCAAGAATAGTTTCATATTTTGAATCACATAGCATAATAAGTGCCAATTAATCATTTACGTGGAAAGCTAGATTCTTGGTAGAATTACATTCCATTGCAAAAAACAAGTGAGAGAAATAATTAATAATATTTACAATTGGTTAACCAAATCTATTTATTGATAATAGGAAAGTTTTTGTACTTACATGTCATGTTGGTGGTGTTCAACAAGAGTGAGCAGCATTGGATCAACTTGTTGGAATAGAAAAGAATATGAAATAGACAATTTACAATACAATAATTCCCTTTTATGCCTATTGCTTTTGTGCAACATTATAAAGCAAAATATATAGACATATAGAATAAAAGAGGTTAGCATTGTTTGTTGTAAATAAAAAAGAGATAAAATAGGAGATTTTGAATATATGGGATACTGGAAAACAATTGTGTATAAGTAATCTACTAAAAAATGTTGAAAAGAGAGTTGTGGAAACAATGACAAATACAATGAATAGAATAGAGTATTTTTTATGGGCAAGTGCGTGTGAGAATTTGTGTGTCTATGTATATAAGCAACAACGAATATACGATGGTAGAATCCAAAAGCACTAAACCCGTGCTCATTTTCCTCCCTACCATATTAGCATCATGAAGCCTCATGGGCTCTAGCCAAACCCTCGAGAAAAAAATTAAGTAAGGTCCATGGAAAATTTCAAGGACTCTTAGCATATATGACACAAAAACAAAAACAAAGGAATTCTAAAACAACTATTGGAAGAGCACTTAAGAATCACAAGTAACTTGACATACACAATTTACAATAGACTAATGTGCTTCAATGTCTATTGTATTCGTGCAACATTAGAAAGGGGAAAATATAAATATAGAATAAAATAGGTTAGGGTTATTTTTACATGTATATAAGGAGCAACAAATATATTGACAATAAAATTCACAACCAATAAACCCACGCTCGTTGTTCTCCTTACCATATTGGCATCATGAAGCCTCATGGGCTCTAGCCAAAACCCCGAGCAAGAAAAGCAAGTAAGGTCCATGGAAAATCTCAAGGACTCTTACCATATATCACACAATAAGAAGAGTAGAGACATTTAGAAACAACTATTGGAAAAAAACTTAAGAATCACAAGCAAAAGATGGTTGGGCCAAGTTGTTGCAACATGAAAGGATGTGGAATAAAGAATTTATAGCATAGTAAGTTTCTTGAATGTCTATTGTATTTGTCCAACATTATAAAGTAAATAATATAGATATAGAGTAAAAGAGGTTAGCAATATTTGTTAAAAAAAGAAATAAATAAAATGGAACATTTTGAATAAATGGTATATTGTCAAATAGTTGCGTGTAATAAATCTTCGTTGTTATTTGTTTGTATTTTTGTTGTTATACCTATTTTGGAGACTTCACAGACATAATCATTCTTTATGCATGGTTTTATCACAGTTAAATATTGTCCTTGTCAACTTATATGGGCAGTGACTTGACCTACATTCTTTAATAGCAATGTGGAGCATGGCAAGAATGCAGGTTGCCAGTGGTGTGGTACTGGGTCAATAGCAAAGTATTGTAAAAACCACTCGCTTTAGTGGAATGGAACAAAAGACACCACTCTCATGTGCTTCCGAGGATAAATAGTGTGATGCTATGAATAGTTTGTTTATCCTCTCAGAAGCACATGATAGCGACACATCTAGTTGCTATTCATAGCCACATAGATCGATGCATATTGCTTTTGTGCAACATTAAAAAGGGAAAAATATACATATAGAATAAAATAGGTTAGTATTGTTTATTGTAAATAGAAAGAGATAAAATGGGAGATTTTGAATACATGGGATATTGGCAAACAACTGTGTATAAGTAATGCACTAAAAATGTTGAAAAGAGAGTTGTCGAAACAATGAAAACTACAATGAATAGAATAGAGTATGTTTTTTTGATGGGAAAGCGTGTGTGAGAATTTGTGTGTCTATGTATATAAGTAGCAACAAATATACAATGATAGAATCGAAAAGCACTAAACCCATGACCATCTTGATATATATGTGTGGTGACTAGATGTGTAGAAAGATGGGTGTTTTAAACCAAACTCTATAACATTGTACCATTTTTTGTGGGTTAGGTAGTACACAGAGAAGAGATATCCTAGTAAAGAAAAAGCATAATACGATTTGAAGACGATTAGAACAAGATTGGTAGGTGGAATATATAGAAGAATGGACAATAAAGGAAAGCATATAATAAAAAATATTCACACAACAGAAGTAATATATGTAACAGTTGACTAAATACGCTTGCAGCTTTAACTACAAAAGATAGCAATAGTTGCATTTTCTCTTATCTATTGAACTTTATATCTTTAGCTGATAGGCTATTTGTTTGAAGTTGTTATTTCCTAAGAAGGGAGCATTTAATCACGCAGTATCTATAAAGCTTGAAATAGATGAGGGGAAAAGGATATCATGAAACATATTGATATAAGATTCAAGCTACATTATTTCATAGTACATATCGAAAACAAATAGAGGAATTATATAACAGGTATTAGAACAACACTTGCTTGATAGTAAATATCACACACAAAGAGGAAAATTGTATTGAGTTCCCTAGAAGATAGAGAGATACATATGCACATATCTATATGTACTCAATTCCCTAATTGATATATAAAAATACTCCTATAGGCAGATATATATATATGCATACATGTAGATAAAGATATACATACATATGTATATCTAAATAGGTTTACATATTATGTTTATGTGTAATTATGTAGACTGTGATTATAAGTAGAGTTTAAAGTAGCATGTATAAGTGTTGTCTATGCTTTGTAAAAATGACGACTATATAGTTATAGCATTGAGTCATATAGTATTGACATGTTGATAAGAACAAAGCATTTAATTGTGTAGTATGTGTTACATAGTGATAATGCCAAAATGGCTCTTCTGGAAATGCAACTGAATCAATATATTTTCTTGCATATTTTGCAGTACACTTCCCCACACTGTAACATTGAATATTGCATTTAGTTTTTGTTGCACGATTACACCATAATACATATATATATAGATATACATATATGGAAACATATATATACATGTACATATATAGATACATATATATATATGCATGTATATACATATATATATACATGCATATATTATAAAGTTGGGCTCCACTATATACCATTAGATAATATAGAGAAATAGGCGAATTGTAAAAGAACTAACAGGGAAACACTGGAGAGCGACATACATCAGAATCTTAAGTATCATCTTAATACGTCTTACGAATATTACATAGACTTCTTGGCTTCTACCAATATGTTGCATGATACTCTTTTTCCGTCATCTGTTCAAAGCTTCCTATAACAAACTATTATTTGTCATTTTTCTTTTTCTTTGTAAGGCAAGAAAATGTATTGTTTAACTAAGTTGCATTATCGAAAGAGCCATTGTGGTGTTGCTTGTGTAAGAGGCTATTGTAAGAATAGTCATCCTTGACTCTGTTCTATAATAGATCTGAGAGTTTTGAAACTGATGCGTTGTGAACAAGTCATTTTACATGGGTATTTTCTATGAATATTTTGTTCATCATATTGAATACCAAACAATGCAGCTTAAATTTCCAATTAAGCCTACGGTGCTATATGCATTTTGCACAGATCATTGCATCATACAATTGTTGCATAACATAGAAAATAGGCATTGCCCTAGGGAACCAGGTTGGAATAATTGATTTGGGAAGTTGGAAGGATACACACATTTGTTGATGTTTATAGAGTTCTGTTAAAATTTCCTAGCTCTCTATATGTAAAGATGGGTTGGCTGGATAGGTGGAAGCTGAGTTGCAAGTGTTTTTTGCAACGAAGGTGGAGCTTAGAAATTACATGGGTTGGGGGTTTGAAGTTTGAAGTTTCTGCTAGATTTTTTAGCAGTGCAGCTGCAAACTGGATTTGCCGGTGATGGGGATCTGTTGGGTGTCGATGAGGTCACCTTTTTGTTTTGTGTGGTGATGTGGGTGTTGGTGATTATGTGGGCTGGTGGCAGTTGATAATGGTGCATTGGATATGAGGAATGTGAGTGGCATGTGTTTGTTCGCACGAGGCCCAATGTTTCCTATTATTGCATGATGGCAGCAGATGAAGTAAATGCAATATTGAATGCTAGCGTGTGGGAGAGTATAATTTATATTCAATGTTGCAATATGGGAAAGTATACTTTGATGAAGTTATCCTATTGGAAGGGCCATTGAGGTGTTGGTTTGGTAGCAAACTATTGTTAAAATCGTTGCATATGGATCCATTTTTTAGCAGATTGGAGGGCTTCAAAAGTGTGGTGGTGCAGAATGTGTAAGTGATTTCACATGGGTATTTTATAAAATCAGTTTTGCATAGGTGGCTCGTGCTTTGCTTCTATATGGATGAAGAAATAGCAGTTAAATCTTGTTTCTTTCACCTAAAAAATATCTACCCCCAGGAAGACGAGAAGGAAACTATGGGAACATGGATAAATGTAATGTGGAGAGCAGTCTATGGGCCATGCTTTTTCATTTTACCTACTGCAAACATTATGGAATAGCTCTTTTGCAAATTCTCTATTTGAGTACTAAATCTACTCCTAGGCAATGTAGCTTAAATTTCTAATTAAGGCAATATGGGTTTCGTGGCCAAGAATGCAGCTGCAAATTTTCCAGTGGGGAGGGCATCATTTATTTCCTTTGCAATGATGTGGGCACTTGTAGGTACGTGGGTTGGCGGCAGTGGAGAATGGTGCCATTGTAATAGGGAAGGTGAATGGCAAGTGTTTGTTGGCACGAGTGCGAATGCATCTTCCCGTCAGCATACAGGATCAGAGGGGAAAGTAAATGCTATATTGAATGTTTCCATGTGGGAAAGCACACTTTCATTAAGTCGTACTATCAAAAGAGCCATTGTGGTGTGGGTGAACTTGATTTTCCAATGCCGGGAATGTCGTAGCTAATGGGAACTTGTGCAGTTTTTTTTTTGAGGCGACATGGACCTTGGTAATTACATGGGTTGGCAATGGTGCAGTTGGTTGACTCAATACATGGGAATTGAATTCTTGTGTATAATATTTAGTAACAAATAAGTGTTATTGTGATACTTTTCATACAATTCCTCTATTACAACTGAATATGTGTGTGTGTGTGTGTGTGTAAGAAGTGGAAATTGCATGGTTCTTGAGAATAATGAACTTGCTAAAAAAATTATATGTTCCAATACATATATTCATTTTCTTAAAGCTCTTTTGGCTCCAATAACGTTTTAGGAAAAGAGAATGGCTCATAAAGAACCGGAAAATGGAATTCACAATGAAATACAAAAAGTTGTTTAAAGGAAGAGAGAACAAAGAACAACAAAGGCTCTTAAAATTTGAATTTTGATCAGGAATGTTTATTCTTTGAACCAAAGTAGCAAGTACATTGCTTCAAAGAGGGAAAATGTAAAACACTTAAATTGACATCATGCATATTTAATTAAATCATATTAGTCCATCAATTAACAAATTTAGTTTATTGATTGATCTCCTAAAGTCTTCATTTAATTAAATCAAATGTATTTAATTAAATGGATATTGCATCAATTTTCCCTCTTTGATTTAAATAAATCCAAGTATCTAAAGCAAAAATGTCAAATCACCTAATCACCTCTAAAATTAATCAAATCATGATTAATCTAGTCTTAATCACCTATCACATCCTCTAGCTTTTCCCACTTGCACAAATAAATCAATTTCTTTTTTTATTAATTCTCCATTTTCTCTCAACTTGCATAAAGGAGAATATTTTCCAAATTTGAATCTCCCCTGTTGACATGTACATCCAAAAACATTTAAGAGGTTCATATGTCTCTCACAAAGGTCAAACTTAGGATTTAACTCCAACTAAATTTCAAATCTTCCCCTCTTTAGCACATTGACCAAAATGTGCTCATTCCTCAACCTCTCTTGTTGACAAGTGGCATCTTGTCATTGGTGGACCTTTAGTCCCACATCCTCCATGTTTGGAACTCTTTTATCCTTCTTGTCTATAAATAGAGAGTTTCTCCATTGTATCAATCCTCCATGTTTCTATCTCTTCCACAACTCATCCAATTTCAAGCATTTGCATCTTGTTTATCATATCACTTGGCATCTTCAAGGTATTTTCACCATCAAGCTTGTCAAGGGTAGGGAAAAGGATTCTTTCCACACAAGCACCAATCCACTATGGGATAGATATGTATCATGCTTTTTATGCTCTCAATTAGTTTATTTGATATTTTGTTGTTTTGATTGCATTGTGAAGCATGATTTAGTATTTCATAGGAGTGCTTAGTTTGGTTTACTTCATTTGCTAATAACTCTAATGTTTGTTGATATTTGAGGTAAATGCAGAAAAAGTGCTCGGGCAAAATGGCACTAGAAGGAGGGCCTAAACAGTTAGAATACGAATGAGCTGAAATTATTAGAAAGGTTTCATACTTAAGGGGATAAGTTTTGTTGGTTTTGGTTGATATAATATGTAGTATTGTCATTAAATCTGTTGACTATGTATAAACTAGACATATTTCCCTGGTAAATACAGTTCATATGATGATTATATTATTGCTACATTTGAAATAGTAGTTTATAGAAATACTCTTTGCGTTAATCTCAAAATCTTGTCCCTAATATAATGAGTAGACACTATTGTATCTAACTCCTTGAAGAAGTTTTGGATAAAGATTGATATCAAATGAGCATTTTTTGTGCATATTGAGAGATTTTGGAAGAAATGTTGCTAAAATGGTAAGGAAGGCACTTGATGCTGGACATTTTCCTTGGTTGTTCGTAGATACACCCTTAACGTTGCTAGATCATTCACTTTAATATCTTTGTGACTGCTATGTTGTGGAGGAGTGATCACTTGGGAGATACCTAGTGACAGTGAAGGGCGTGGAAGAAAGGAGAATCATCTTCCCCATTGAACAGAGAAGAGCTTGCTGTCAATGACCATTGCTATAAATTGAGTGTCAGATTGCAAACAAAAAGGAATGTATTGATTTCTTGAATATCAAATAGTTGAGTGTGAGATTCATAAATCTGAGTACCAAGTAAGGTCTGCACACAAGTCTATGAAAGTGATTTCAGCGAAATCTAAAGTTTCCAAGCATAGATCAATGTAGATTTGACAAGAGTAAATGTCAGATAATGCTCTAAGATGGTAAATCAATTTGAATAAATAGAGTGCTTGGTTGAGGCCACATATCATTGATTAAATAGTCACTGTTTGATGTCTTTTAAGTAGCACGTGACTATGTTAGAAAAGCAACGCCTTACTTTGAAACGCATTTATAATTTACTATAGTGTTTCCAACTGCAGCATTTGACAAAGTTTCTATGTTTGTGGGAGATTGGTGGCATAAAAATGTTTAGTGGTGGGTTCCACACATTTGGTGCATTTCTAGTGATGAGTTGGCTTCAAAAATCCTGAGAATTTGTATTCACTGACCCACCATGGAAGGCGTAACATAACAAGCTTTATTTAAAAATTTGATGCACTTCCTGAGTCTTTTATTCTCTATTTGTCAGAGCGATCCCATTCGTAGCATGCATAATGTTAATGATGCCCATTTTTACATTGTAAAGAGAATACCAGTGAGGCATAGATTGAAGATTCAATAACTATGCTTTATTAGGCAGCCCGGGTAAGTTATGTTTTTGGTCACCCTTTTTGGGCTAACGTGGTATTTGTTAGTGATGCAGTTGATTTCTTGAGTTAGAGATATGAAGGAAAATCTACTAATAGTTTTTTTGCAAGATCCAGCGTAACATTGCTAAGAGATGATATATTCCCAACATATGACATGAGGTATCGAATTAGGAAGTCTTTAAACCTACTTGCCATATTAGTGACCTTGTCTATTCATAGCTAGAATAATCATAACCTTGGAACAAAGTAGATATTCCTGGATAGATATTTGGGTTGAAAGATTGACTTTAACTTATGAGAATCCATGCAATTTTAAATGTTGAAATATTTGTAATGACTTTGTTTGGGGGAAGTCTTGGAAAATTTGATGATTTTGTGACTTGACTGTATTTATCAAATGCATTTAATGCTTGTCTTTGCATTTAATATCAATGTTCTCAGCAATTGGTTTACTGTATGAACAAAGTGTTTCACATCTTAGAGAAACTTTTCATATAGAATCAAGTAGATGGGTGAGATTCAATCATTGGTAGAAAAATAAAATTTTGCTCGTTGTTAAGCAAACTCTCTACTTTTGATTAAGATTTTCCTTAAAGTTTGCATAAAGTAGGATGCACTTGTAAATACTTCATTATTATCATGATCATCCAAATCATTCATCTTTTCAATTGAGATCATGCTATTATTTGAAGGTAATAATAAAAAAAAATTTAATAATTTGGTCTTCACATGATTTATCTTTTCTTTTGTAGGAAAAAGGCGAAGGTTGACATGAAAATCAAGTGTTCGAATCGAGTGAGAACAAAAGAAAGATTGAAGTCGAAGAATTGAGCATCAAACTTGAAACTCAAAAGCATTTTTTAATGCTTGGAGATTCTATCTTATGTCTTAATTTTGTATTTTAGGCCAACTCATTTGGTTTTGAGCTTTAAAAAGAACATTTCAAAAATCTTTCAATTTTCATTGCAAAGGGGTTAAAGCGAATATTAGGACAAACTCACTAAATTTTCTTTGTGAATAACAAATTGAACAAGGCAATCTTCAAATTCCTTTGGTGCTTTAAAACTAATCAAATTCTTGTGTTGAAGGATTTAAAACGAACATGTGTCTTTTATGCTTTGTAATCCTTTTTGCAAAATAATCTCATCTAAAAAGGCGTATGTGCTTCTCTCGCGCTTCATGGCGATCTTGAGAACTTGCAAGTGTGAGTTAGGTATATTGTGTGTGTTCACCCTTTGTTTCTAAATGAAGGTCGATCGAACTATGGATGTGCTTACTCATTGTTGTTTGCCTTTAGAGGGGCATGCCTAAGAGACACATTTGAAAGGAGAACTCAAAGGTGACTCCAACCAGTTTTTCATTCGGGCCAATATATAAATGGATAAGACTAAACTGTCAAGTCCTCATTGTATGTAGGCCTTAGTCGTACATTGCCTTTCAGAACAAGGTACTATTGTAAAAAGTATAAGCACCCCTAGTAGGATTGATTAAAGCCTTTAGTGGCTTGCTGGATGCTCACAAGGTGCCATGTCCCTGATGTCCTGTCATTAAGAACCTTGTTTGTAGTATCCAACTAGTCCATCCAACGAGTTTATCAAAGTGGTGCATTGGAGCTTAGATTCCAAGAAGTTACTTGCGATGTCTAATCTTGGCTGAAATATAGAGGTTAAGACTTCATTCTTAACATACCTTTATATTTTTTCCTTGGTTGCATGTAAAATCATCCCTTCTACTACGAAGGGCATGAGGCAAGCCCACCAAGAAAAATGTATCAATTGAGCTAGGATGTTGTATTGCTTGTGAGTTAGTTTGAAAACATAGTGCTTGGGTCCAAAACATTGAGACAAACATTAAAAAAATCATTAGAATTTCAAACTCTTTAAAAGTAATAAATACCTTTGAAAAGTCCTCATGTTACTTCTTGTCCCTAGGGGTTCTTATCCCTAGAAGGCTTCTAAACACTAAGGCCTACATCTCAATTTGTTCATTCCAAAGTCAACAATAGGAAACTATGCTTTTGAAACCCTTATTTTCACATAATGGACCTTGTGGAATGAAAAGGAATTGAGACATAGACATTCAGTTGGAAAACTAAGCAAGAAGTGTGTTTGTGGTAAAAAGAAGTCACTAAACAAGATTAACTCAAATTGAACATGACACATGTGCTTGTTTATCTTTTTATTGTCTTTCAAGCAAAACTTTGGTCTTTTGGTTTGAGCTAATCTTAGAGAAAAGCATGTTCTTCACTATCTTGGTCTTGTAAACGAGGTTCTCCTTAGGGTCATATAGGATTAAATCAAACACTTCATCCATTCCAAACATTTATCATCTCCATCTCATAAACAACTTTAGAGCTTTGGAAACATCATTCTAGACTTGGGTAAATAATCAAAATAAAAATCACCTTGTTTAGTTGGGAGTATGGGAATGCATCCTTTCTCATACCTCTAGTTAAATTATCACCTCTTTGAACAAGTTTATCCTAAATATCACATATAACATCTTAGGGTTTACAAGTTTATTATCCAAATCAAACCAATTAAAATCAAACCCTAAGTCTAGCATTGATCCAAAGTACTTAAACATTCAACACCCATATCATTTACCCATTTCATCCTTCATGTCATCACTAGTCCTAAACACCGTAGAGGTCACTTTTGCAACAAGGTCAAAACACAAAAAGAACATGGAATATAAACTTGATCCATACATCATAAGCAGTCTAAACCAACCAAACTCTCAAAACCTTACAATGTCGATTGATTATCAAAACTCACAATTATGCAATCCGTACATGGGATCATTATCCCCTACAAACCTGAATGGTACAATAAATGTGAGTATGCCCATTCAAGAGTTTGGAACACCTTTCTCGATGGTAGATTTAAATCTGAGTCCAAACCAACAAATCTATCAACCAAACACCCAATGCATGAGTATTCCACAAATGAACGACATCATCCCATCAAATCCCTACATGCCAAATGTGAATGTACCAAGTACAACTTTACAAAACATGAACATTTTGAATCCAAACTTGGTAAACTTTGGGATGAATGTGTTTGCAACCCATAAAAATGTTGTTCAAAGTCCAAACAATATGTTAATGGCTATGTATTGATCCAAGTCAAGGTATCACCATGTAAAATCAAGGCAATGTGATTCCCAACCACAACAATGTTCAATTTCAACCCATAATGCCAAATCTAAACATCATCCTGAATCAAAACATTGTCCAAAATCAAATTGTCCATGGTCTCATGCAAACACCACAAGTGTACATTCCAAATCTGCTTGAAAAAAAGTCAAATCAACCATATCAAGGGAGTCAAAATAAAAATCAAGATCAAAATTCACTAGATAAACTTGCTTCACTTGCCAAACTAATTGACTTATTGAAATAAGAGACATTTTTACTCCACAATCAATGTACTCTACCATTGATTGAACCATGTCATCAAAGAAAAAAATTGTGGCCACAACTGTGTCAAGAACAATATCTCCAATTTCAAAAGGTCGGGTACCAAGATCAATAACATCAACAACAAACCCAATTACCCCATCTCAAAGGTAAATTGCCACATTTCAAAGATCAATCACCACATCTCCAAAATCAATCATCACAAGGTCAATTTAAAGGACAAACCTCACAAGGTAACAAGCGAAAGTACACACCACTAGGGAGACCAATTGAATCAGTCCTACAACAATTGGTACAAGAAAATCTCATCAAGCTCCCTATCTATGGGAACAATCAAGAACCCCTAGTTAAACTACCAGGGTATAATGAGAACCATTGTGATTATCACAAAACAAAGGGACATACAACATCAAGTTGTATTCGACTCAAAAATATCATCCAATACCTTATTGATCAAAAGATAATCACTGGTGGGGACAATGATGAAGATTCAACCACTGGTGATAGCATTGACAATCTCCTGACCACAATTGTTGAAAACAATGTTCAAGATCTCTCAATTAAGGAGCATATTGAAGACGTTTCTACCCCATTCAATGATCAACTCACCATAGATCAAGAGCCAGTTTTTAGTGATCTATTTCAAGGAGTGTTAGGATTGTTTGATCCTATTGACATAATGCATGATCCATTGACCTATGATCGTGTTGAAAATGCCTCTACATTGCCTTATGAGTTAGAGGACATATCTCAAGAACCCATTCCAAAGCATGATCAACATCTTTCACCAAAGTCTAGTAGTGGTCCTTTCCAAGATATGTTGACCCTCTTTGACCTTAGGGTTACAGATACTAAAGAAATACTCAACTCGACACTTGATCCAAGTCCACTCAAAGATCAAGAGGATATTGAGCAGCTTCCCATTCCTAATGATGACATCCAAAAATCATTTATAAGAAATCCATCCTTTGAAATTGATCTGTGTCAAGAACTTGATCCAAATCATGTCAAAAGCAATTCCAAAATAATTCAAAATCAATAATTTGTATCTCCAAGATACTATAACGATCTAATGAACACTCTCCTATCTATACAAGATGTCGCAAATGATGATCATATCCACATAGCACATACTCCTCCATCTACCCATGAGATGATTTCTGTGGATGGACACGTAAATGATCTTCATTCAAAACAAGATTCCTTTACTCCTAACATTATAACACAAAAAGAGTAGATTATTGATTCCTACAGTCAAACTAAGTTGTCAATATCAGGATCAGATATATCCCAAAATCAAACTGAGGACATCATGAATAGACATCTAGGATTATCCACTCAAGGAAATAGGTCAGATGGAATAGGATATTTTGAAGTCAGTAGAGCAACAAATTCCAATAACATCATCTACGGTGGTCATTTGTCAGAGAATGCACTCTAAACAAGAACTCTTAGAACAAGAAGAATCAAAGCATGAAGGTAATACTACCACCATACTGGGGGAAACTATGTTTCAAAAAAATGTCAACATAGGGAGCATGTGAAGAATCCTTATGGTGAAACCAATGTCAATACTACAACCAACCGTGTCATGAATCTTCATCCACCCATCACCCCATCCATGAATTGGGACCAACGTCAAAGGAAAGATTTGAATCAAAGCACAAAGAATGTTATCAAAGAAAAAGAACCTAAGAAGCATATCAGACAAAACAAATACAAATGGATATCAAATAATATAAAGAAAGATTATCCCTATCAAACTCCATTAGTCAAAGCAACTATGGGGAAAAATAAAAAAGGGAAAAGTATCCATCAAAGATGTCCACAAAAGAAAAAGAAAACTTTTCAAGTGACATAAAATGTGTATAAAGAAGTTGGTCCTAATTCCACGCAAACTTCCGTATCCACCCATCATTGCTTATCTTCCCAAGTTTGGAGAGTCAAAGGTTCCAAACTGTCAACCAATCCATCTCTTATCCATAAACACACTCCATCCATGCCTCCACACATGATATCCAATTCTCAAATTAACCATGTATTGGCAATGACCCTTCATCATAAGGATTCTAAAGGCACTCTATCACAATGTGTGCATAGAGACAGAGTTAACCCTGGTATCAATAAAGTAGATCAAGAATCCCAAAATTTTCATTCAAGTGCACGTATCTTAGCAAAGAAAATTCTTCAAGTAGGCTATCAATGGCACATCATGATAGACGCATCTACATCAACAACACCTTGTGGTTCAACATGAGCTTTAAATCTTTCACAGAAAAATACCAAAAAATCAAAAAATATGAAAATCCAAAAAAATCAGAAAAGGATTGAAAATAGTGAAGAAAAAAATTGTCCTCTAGTGAAAAACGCATGGGTGGCACTTTGGACAAGTACCATGATGAAAACCTGGAAAATAGGCATCATGTGTAGAATTGAGCATCTGCGTACGCCAATTCAAGAGGAACCATCTTATCCCATCCATAATAAATTCGTCATTCCATCTATCTCATCCACAATAAATCCATCCATCCATGAACCACTAATCCAATCTATTTTCATCCATGTTCATCCATAGTCCCAATTATCTTGATCTTAATGAAAGTTTGGGTCACATTTTATGCTTTCTTACAATAAACATCTTGGCATGGGTCATTTTTATTGATCCTATCCTATCCAATGTTATCTAAGCCATGAAGCATTATTTGAATGAGAATTCTTTATCAAAACACCTTATCTTATCACAAGATAATCCTTGGCATCCTTTGCATGCCAACCACATCTATCCATACACTTATCTGAGCATCCACCCATCGCATTCTATACATTTCTAGACACTGGGGGCAGATATGTACATTTTTCTTTAGGACTAAATCTTGATCTGTATCCTCCAACTTATGTGGTGATCTGAACATTGGCAAACATGAAATAAAATTGGTCCACCACTTGTGAGAAAAATTACAAATCTCTAGCCCATGGCATATTTTGACAAGAGGATTTTCCTTATCAAGTGTTATCTTCAATTAAACATCGATCCAAACAATCAATATCAGTTGCATCTAACACAGCCTTCAACATCACATCAAACCATTCAAAATTTTTTTGTTCCAAATCAAGCTTCATCAATCGTGATCAATCAAATTCAATCAAAAAATCATCATCTCAGGATATCCTTGTGTTGCCTAACACTATCCTTGCATTGTTGTGTATCCTCAACAATGTTATCCAATTATCAATCCCTCATCATCTTGGGATTTTCATCCTAATCCTTCTATTGCGTAACGTGCTATCATTGTGTTGTTGTGCATCCTCAACAATGTTATCATCATCAATCCATCAATCCAATCGATCAACTTTAGCTTGATTTTCAACAAAATCCCAAAAATAGATCACTGATATCGTCACACATATCCATATCCAAATCATCAAAATCATGTGAAAAATCGAAAACCACTCAAAAATAAAAATATATCAAAAACATGGCATCCAAACTATGTCATCTCCGAGCTTAAACGTAGGAAAGGCTAACATTTGATCAGCCCCCGAAACATCAAAATCCAAAAACATTCAAAAAATAGAAAATCCAAAAACACTCATAAAATCTTAGAAAACCCCAAAAAATTTGAAAATCAAAAATCAAAACATTTGAAAATCTTGAAAAATACCAAAAAAAACCTCAAAACATTGCAAAACTCCAAAAACATCCAAATATTTGAAAAAATCCATTTGTTTCATCTCGCTTGCACTTGCAATAAACACCACTCATAATAAAAGATCATCATCCTCAACCTTTGGTGAAATAGTAAGAAACAAGTCTAGCAAGTTAAAAGTGAAAACTCAAAAATGTCAAGTCTCAAGTCTAAGTCAATATGTAAACAAGTTCATCAACTCTTTGTGTCAATATCCTATCATCCAATCAATCCCATTTCAAACATCTGATAACATCATGTCCTAGGATGTATCCTTCCTACAATGGCAATTATTTATCAGAAAGAGCACTTTGGATAAACGAAATGACATGCCGCCATCCACTAACATGTCCTAGGATGCATCCTTCCTGCAATGGGAATTATCTTTTGGAAATAGTTTCAATTCTTATCCTTAAAAACACATTCTCTTTTGGTTAGCGGTATTGAAGAACATCAGCTTGTTTGTTTACTTTATCTTTGTATTTTGACTTATCTCTTTGCACTCAATCCAATAACCTTTTGATGATGTCCAAATAAATGGATTTAGAGAGACAGGAATGGGGAAATGATCATTATCTTTTGTTTGCTATACTTGTTGGACATTCTTGTAATTTAAGTTGGCGAATACTTGCTTTGTTAGATATGTATGGAGGATGTTTTAGGAACTTGTTGACTATTGTATTGATAGGTTATACCTTTCTGTGTTTTGGTCCGAAATGTTTGAAACTTATAAAGTTCATCCTAGCAAGGTTTCCATATGTCAAGTGTGAACAAGAATACTCCTATCTACTTGTTGAGTCAAATTCCATCACAATAAGTACAATGCCATCCTAGACCTTTATACCTTGATGCATCGTGCTTACGTGTGTTATCAAACATAAGGTAAGTGGCCCTTTTAAAATTCCAATTCTTGATAAGAAAATCATCCATTTCTCATCATCTCTCATAAAGTTGGCTTGTTGGATCCTCTTGTCATCACCTAATTTCTTTTTCTTAGCACTAACATCACATCAGAAATAGTTAATCATCATCACCAGTGCATCCATCCTGGATCCACAAACCATCAGCATTCTGCATATCATCTCGCATACGTGTTCATCATCATAATATAGATCTGTTCATCTAAGCATCTCATAAAATCATACATTTGCATAAAACATCTATTGAAAAATCATATAGGCACCATCACATCATCCATCTCACATGCATTACATCATCATTTTAAGTTGTTTAGGATAATATAAATTGGTTATTCTATGCATCTTAAAACCATCTCATTCACATCATCATCATAACCATCCATTTTGAACCTCTTTATCATGAGATCGACCCTCAAATTGAATTTTTTCGCTTGATCTCTCAAGGGGGAATGTACATTGCAGCAAGTTTATTCTTTGAACCAACACAAGAAGTACATTGCTTGAAAGAGGGGAAAAATGTAGACATGTGAAGTTAGCATCGTGCACTCAATTAATTCATATTCATTCAATCATCAAATAAATCAAATTCACATTCATCCACTCATCAGGTAAATCAAATTCATTAAATTTAGTCTCCTAAGGTTATCCATTTAAATTAACCAAATCAACTTTGTTTAATTTAAGTCTCACATCCCCTTTTTAATTAAATAAACAAAACTTTATTTAATTAAATCTCAAATTCATATTCCATCCCTTTTGATTTAAATAACTCAAAGTATTTGAATTGAATGGGTCAAAAGCATCTAACATCATCTTAACTAATATAATCTAATCACCCATCACATCCTCAAGCTTTTCCCACTTGCACCAATAAAGCATTTTAATTCATTTATTAAAATCATCATTTTTCCTCAACAAAGCATCTTTGGAAGAATATTCCTCAAGTTTGAATTTGAAATCAAGTTGACTTGTCCCTTCCAACATGGCAATAACTTCCCTCGTACATGTCCCCCACTTGGCATTAAAGTCACTTTTCTCCCTCCAACAAGCCAAATTTGAATATAAAAAA
>VDFB02047300.1:0-37224 GCA_007258455.2 Sequoia sempervirens | reverse complement strand
TATTGTCTAATGTTACTATGTTGGGTTTGATTTCTATCTAATAGAAATTTTGGTTCTAAGTAATAATGTAAAAAAATTAAAATGCCTTTGAGACTACTTTATGAGTTTGTATTTATATAGAGGCCAACTCATGTGGGTTCAATGTGTTGTGTGATGGATTTTGACTCTAGGACCTATAGAGTCATTGTACAATTTAATGGATTTTTTTTCCATGGTGTAACTAGATTAACTAGTATAGGGTGTAAATCCTTCTAATGATACATTTTAGATCAAAATTCGAGTACTTCCTTAATGTCACAAAGTTGAATTGAGATAGATCAATATAGGACTTAACTTCTTGTCATCACAACTAGGGTTGAGAAAGGGAATCTACTAGGTAATATGTAGAAGATAATCATTCTCTTAATAGAGGTTGTCCCACTCATCTTAAGGTGATCACAAAAATTATAGTCCTATAGTATGGTACACAAATTTGGTAGCATGATTCACAACTTTGGTAGCATAATACACAATCTTGTATTTTTATACAAAGTTCAATGTGTTGTGTGATGGATTTTGCTTCTAGGACCTATAGGTCCATTGTACAATATAATGGATTCTTTTGGTGTGGTGTAATTAGATTAACTACTATAGGGTGTAAATCCTTTTGACAATATGTTTTAGATCAGAATTCTAGTTCTTAATGTCACAATGTTGAATTTAGATCGATATATGACTTGACTTGTTGTCATCGCAACTAGGGTTGAGAAAGGGACTCTATAAGGGAATAGGTGGAAGATAATTGTTCTCTTAACAAAGGTTTTCCCACTCATCCTAAGGTGGTCACAAAAATTTTATAGAGTCCTATAGCATGGTACACAACTTTGGTAGCATGATATACAATCTTGTAGTTTTATATAGAGTTCCTATCACATTTTTTGTAGCTGAAACCTATACTAGAGAAATTTGATTTAACCCTCTAGAAACTTGTAGGTGTCTCATAACATAGTTATAGATTATCTAAAATCCATTTTATCCTATAATCCTTTTATAACACTTTTTGAGAAAATAAATTGAAATAAAACTACCAAGCAACAAACACTTCAAAATTGAAAATATGATCTACTATTACTTTTTGTGACACAAAATTACATATAGACCTAAATAACTCATGCATTGTATCTAAATTCCCAACTAATTTTACTTTATTTCAAAATATGATTATATTCTGCATTATTTTTCTAACACTTTTTAAGAAAACAGGATGACATGAAACTACCAAACAAAAAACATTCTAAAATTGAAAATATAATCTAACATTATTTTTGGTGAAACAAAATTACACAAAAACCTAAATACAAATACATTATTTCCAAATCCCAACCACTTTTATTTTATTCTAAAATCCCAACCACCTTTATTTTATTCCAAAATAAATTGTATAGTTATGTGGTGCATGATGGAATTCTAACAATTTTGTTCAGAAATTCTATGAACAGTAAACAATCAAAACCTTTATGAAATTTGTAAAAGTTTTAAACTCATTCATGGCTGGGAATCATTCAATTTTCTAAGATATTTATAAAGATCTTTGGAAAACCGGAACAAGAGGTGCACCTGTTTTATCCAACCAATGTCAAGTGAAAAATTGGAAAAGAGAAAAGACAGACAATGCTACAACTGGTCACCCCTTTGGAATATGTGGTCATAAAATATGAATAAAAAGATTTTACTGTTTATGACAATTAGTTGTGACTTGGGTAGCTATAATAAAGTTCTTTGATCAAAAGTTATCCATATGTTCATCTTTTAAAAATAAAATAAAATTAACAATGAACAGAACTTTACTACCTTTTTTAATTCTGATTTTATCATGTCTGTATTTGAAATAGACTTCTGTATCAAATAGAAAAAGAGAGAACATATTAAAAACACAATGCACTTGTTTGAGTGAAACATTAATAATAATAATATTTACAGATTAAACACCTTGACATGGGTAGGAAGAGCCCACCTTGATGGATAACATAATGTCTATAAAGTAGTATTGGGCAATGAATAGATATCTTCCAAAGTTCTTTAATTTTATTGTTTTCAAAATCAAATAAAGAAGGATGAGGGAATCTTTAGGATAGAAAAAATCTTTAGTTAAATCAACATTATAATGTCACCTTTTTTTAAAATAAATCAACAAATATAATAATGTTAAAATAAATTGATTGTAATATAATATAAAACTTTTTATTATACAAATACTCACATGACAGATATGAATTTCTAACATTTATAATAATAAATTGATAATTATAAATTAAAAAAGTTATATAAATTGACAATAATATTTACTCACCTTTAAAAATTTATATAAAATTATTAAACTTATAAACTCTAATTCTACTGAAACTTAAATTTAGACTTCATCAACTATTTAGACATTTTCATATTTAATAAATAAAATCAAACCCATTTACCATTAAACCATAACTTTTTAAAACTCTATAAATTAATTTATATTTTCAATCATGTATTACTTGTTAAAGGTCATAATCTTGGCTTCTCATAAATCTGTGCATGGCGGGTATGATAGATTTCTTTCTGTCCAAATAATTTGAGATGACAACTAATATTTAAAATTCAAAACAACATAGGTATTCCTTTAGTAGAATTTTGTCCCCTACTATTAAGAGAAAGAGAATATTTCTGCCAACATATAAAATCAAACAAGCTGAAACAAAGAATGTTTTATTTTATTTACTTACTGTAAACATGCAAACTAAAACTCAGTTGTTGGGCAATGGACATAGCTTTTGCTTGTCCTGACTTGAAGATTACTGGCCTTTGATCTTGATATATTATTCTGTATACTATTATATGTATCAAATGTGGATTTTTTAGGAAGCATTAATCATTTACATTCATAATATTGTAAAACTATTAAAATTAGGAAATAAAGTGTGTCATTTGGAGATATATTTTTATACAACTTATTGTCAGTAATTCATCCATGGAAAATTCACTACCAATAATTCATCGTGGGAAAACTCACCGCCATGATAAATTCATCGCCAACTAAAATTCACCGCCACCAATTCATCAGGTAGAAAAATTAACCACCATTAATTTTTTTTAATATATATAATTTTCACCTTGGTTTCAATTTATTGATAATTTTATTTTTAATTATTGATGTTTATTGTCCATAGTAATTTCTATTCATCTCGATAGTAATTATTGATTTATTGAGATACCCATTATTTTTTACATGTTTATTTATTGAGATACCCATTATTTTTTACCTCTTTATTTATTGAGATAGCCCAAAAATAATAATTATACACCTTTCTAATTGTCAATAATTGATTTATTGAGATGATTTATTTTTGTCTTAGGTTTGGTTCATAGTAATTTCTATTCATCTCAATGGTAATTATTTTTTATGTTTATTTAGATATGAATGTTTTTAACATGATAATATATTGAAAATTGATTTATTTTTATTATCATAAATCAATTATAGATGATTGATAAAATAAAATATATTGAAAAATATTTATGTGTTAGGTTTGGTTCATAGTAAGCATAACTTCATAAATCTTTTAGTGATCTTCATAAAATAATTTTGAATTTTCCCATGGTGAGTTGCTGGCGTGAATTTTATTAATTTTTATTTGTATTTTTTTAAAATGTTTTTCTTGATTTATAGTTTAAATTTTTTTTGTTGTAGATTAGATTTGTGATTTACACAATTAATCTAGACTGATTTGGGTGATTCAAAAAAATGATCCCCTAGAATTTTTTAGTTTCTAATTTTAAATTTAGGACCAACCTAAACCTCCCAACTAGTTATTGTATGTGAAATTAACACATGAAACATTGCCTTTGCTATCCTTGAAGTTGTATTTAAGGACTAACCTTAGTTCACTTTTGCATAAGAGGTCAGACCTAGAGATCATTGGAAAATACTTGCATCAAAATTCAAGAAGAATGTAATCAAAACACTTATAACTACATCTACTACTTGCATCATCATATAGGGAAAATCCTACAAAAGTTGTTAACCAACATCCAAGGGGTTTGATATGGGAGACATGTTCTCTATCATTGACATATCCTTGATGATACAACTATTTTTTTATGCACACAATAGATATAAATATCAAGATAGACTAAGAGTAAACACTAAAATATTTATGAAGATCGCTCGTATTTGTAGTTGCAATGGTGAGATCTACAATCACATGACTATTCTTATAATCATGAAGTGACATGTAGACGTAGATAGAAAGTTTACAAATTTTAAATATTTTATATGTGCATCAATGAATCATTTGAGTTTTCAACTAAATGTTTTAAATTTATTTAATTTTCATGCATTTATATCAAATAATTACTTGTCTAATGTCATTTATCTAGAAGAGATTTTGAGTCTAGGTTATATATTATTTCTTTATTTTATGTATTTTAGAAAAGAATGATTTTAATCCTTTTTATTTGGAATTTAATTAATTATATAACATCCTTTTTTATAAGTACTAGCTTTTTTAGTGTGACTTTATTAACATGAAATGATATAGTAGTGCTATTATTTTGTTGTTTTTGTTCAATTTGGATCTTATTTTGTCTTGCCTTATTGACGGCTTTTGTAAAGGGTTGGGACCCTCATTTTCTAGCTTATTCTAATAAATACATACATTTTAATGAAAATAAAATGTTACCATTATTATGATTAATTTTAAGAAGTTAATTTCCCACTATATCGGGAGGATGGCGACAGTAGCAATGGGTGGAAAAAGCTTGCAGCTTGCGGCCATTAGAGGTCGTAGTGTGCATGTCACCTATTCGTGTGTGCATATTTATGGGTGTGTGGTGCGTGCCTTGTAGAGTGTTGTGTGCAGCTCGGGTGGGGTGTTTCTTGCAGTTCAGAGTTATCTTCTTTTTTGTATTCATCTCTGTTGTCTGTGCGGATTGGAAGAAGTGTGGTGGTTCAGTGGTGTTAGGCGTCGATGGGGAGGCATAAGGGTTTTGATTTTTCCTATTTGTGTGGGCTTGTGTTGAGCTGGGTTTTGGTGTGGAAGGAGGCTATTTCTTCCTGCTTCCCAGGTGGGGTTTGAGTGGATCTGTGTGCGGCTCTTTTTTCTTCTAATGATGGAGCTAGGGGAAGCTTCGGGTCTTAAATCTTCTTTGGATTTTCGTGGACCTCGTATCCTGAAAATAAATGGTTGCTTGGAGCAAAGTAAAGAAAGACCTGGTAATTCAACATGAGTCAATAGATGAAGATATTGAGTATTTCTCGAAACATGCATTGTTCTGCAAATTTATGGGATTGCAGGTTTTGCTTTAATTTTTGGAAGTGTTGGCTCAACGGACCTAGGCTCTGGAGGGTGGAATGGAGGTTATGCTACTGGCGAATAATTATTTCATGGTGGTTTTTAACTGTATGGCTGATCACAACCATGTTTTCGAGGGGGGTTTATTTACATAACCAGATTGGATTATTTATTAAGCCATGGCATGTTGGGTTCAATCCTTTGGAGGAGCTACCAAACAAGGTTTTAGTGCGGTTCGTCTTCCTCAATTTCCTATTAAATGTTGGCATAACGATATCTTCCAGATGGTTGCAGTGTTGGTGGGGAAACCAGTGGGTCCTTCTCAGCAGACCCTGGAAAGAAAGGTAATGACATTTGCTCACATTTGTGTGGAGATTGACTTGAGTAATCCACTTCTAGACTCTTTATAAATCCATGCAAGTGCGTATTCTTAGGTGCAATAGCTGGATTATGAGACTTTTCCTTTTTGTTGTCGTTTGTGTCATGAATATGGTCATCCGCAACGAAGATGTTCTAGGGCCAAGTTTAATGAGTCTCAAACCTCGTAGCCTCCTTGCAATCCCACTGAGGTTGATAATGGAAAGGATCCTATTTCTGATAATGTTGGTAATGCTACTAGTTCAAAGGGTTTCATTCCTATTAAAACCCGGAATAGGAATTGTGGACAAAAGAGGACTTTCAAAGATCGTCAAGGAGAGGATACTTTTAATGGATTTGAGGTTTTGGATGGCCTTAGTTAGCAAGAGGTGAATCTAGGCCTATTGGCTATAGATCAAGGGGTTATGGAAATGGTACAAGAGGGTAATATTACTGAGACCATTCAAAGTAAACAGGATGTTGGTGCTTTGAAGATGGACACTGACCTTAGTATGACAGTTTCAGTGGGGCCTGAGGTCATTTCGACTAAGAAGAAGGGTGGGGGGGAGATTCCTCTTCCATTGAAGAAAGCATGGTCTAATTCAGAAAAAGGAAACAAAGCCTCTCCTTCATTGGGGATTATTCATAAAGATATAAAAAAGGGGCTTTTGAGAAGTCCTCCAAGGTTGGGCGTAAGGACTTAGAGAAGATCAAGTTGATGGGGGAAACATTGGTGGAGTCAGGTTCTATTAGGACTTTGGACTCTCACTTCTCTAATCCTCATAAAAGATCATCCTCTCATGGAATGCAAGGGGCTTGAACAGTGGCCCTCGACAAAAAATTGTTCGGAATTTGGTGAGAAAGCATTCTCCTTATGTGCTTTTTTTTACAAGAAACTAAATTGTCAATTGAAAATATGGGTGCTTTGGCTCCTAAACTATGGGGGTGGGGTCAATGTCAGTGTATTGGTGCCACGGGTAATGCGGGGGGTGTGGCTTTTCTTTGGAATCCTCTAAAGATTTGCCCTCTCTAGTGGATGTCTTGCAAGTCTTCCATTTCAGTAGTGGTTGCGAGCTTGGAAACAAGCAAAACTATTCTTCTTTCTAATATTTATGCTCCTATTGATTTTTTTGGTAAGAAGTAATTTTGGTCTCATATTTGGTGTATTCGAAGCTATGCTCCTCTTTTTCCTTGGATTGTTGCTGGTGATTTCAATGCCATCACTGATTTGAATGAAAAGAAGGGTGGAATTTTGAGGTTGGATTCGGCTTCTTTTTTTCTCCATGATAACATTTTTGCATTGATTCTGGTTGAGTAATGGCTAGTTTAATTGGAATAACATGAGGTTGGGGGAGGACTGGATTGCTAAAAGGTTAAACAGGTTCCTGGTGTCTTGTTTTTGGGTTGGTGGTTCTTGGTGTACTTGTTCTAAAATTCTGGATTGGAGGGACTTGGATCACTAGCCTATCAAATTGTTTGTTTCATTGGCCTAGGTTGCTTGGTCTCCCTCTTTCAAGTTTCAGCTCACGTGGTTGCATGATCCTTCTCTCCAAGTTCATGCTGTTGATTGGTGGAGTAAGGGGAGACCTACTTTTGGCACCGCTATGTACTCTTTTTCCAAACAACTTTAGTATGTGAAGTGCTAGCTCAAAAGATGGAACAAACAATGTTTTGGAAATATTTTCCATGCTAATTTTGTTGCTCAAGCTGATTTGGATGCCATCACCAGGGAGATTAGGGAGTTTGGTCTTTCTGAGGTCTCTCTTAGGAAGGAGGAAAGGGCATTGAAAGTTTTGGAGGAATGGGAGTTGCGAGAGGAAATATATTGGAAACAAAAGGCTTGGGTTGAGTTGCTACAGGAGGGGGACAAAAACACTGCCTTCTTCTTCAACTTTGTGAAAGCTAGGAGGCATGGTAATTCGATTCCTTTTCTTGTGAATGACAAGGGTTAGCATTTATCTTCTTTAGGGGATATCTCATGTGAATACTTGCAGTTGTTTACTTCCTTATTTAGAGAGGATTCTCAGGATGTGATGTATGAAGGAAATCAAGTGTTGGACTGTATTCCTTCTTTGGTTACTAGGGAGATGAATGAGCACCTATTGGGTTGCATTACCCTAGATGAACTAGAGGCTACTATTTTTCAAATGAAGAAGGGGAAAGCTCTTGGTCTAGATGGCTTTCTAATTTAGTTCTTTCAATAATTTTGGGATATTATCAATTTGGATCTGTTGGCTGTGGTTCAAGAATCTCATAGGAGCAAGCAAATGTTGAGGGCTTTGAACTCCATCTTTCTTGCTCTTATTCCCAACTCTGAGGGTGCAAGCCTATTGAGTCTATTTCGTCCTATATCTCTTTGTAATGTGGTGTATAAAATTATTTCCAAGTTGATTGTTGAGTAGTTGAAGCAGTGGCTTAGCAAGCTTATCTCTGAGGAACAGGGTGGCCTCATGGCAGATAGGCAAATCTTGGATGGTGTGATCATTTCCACTGAGGTCATTCACTCCATGGGGGATTTCAAAGAAAATGATATGTTCATCAAGCTGGAAATGGATTTTAAATGGTCTTTCTTGCGCAAAATTCTCTTTGCTTTTGGCTTTGCTGAAGAGTGGGTTTTGTGGGTGATGAGTTGTGTTACTTCCACTTCTTTTCAGTATTGATAAATGGTGAACCATTTGCTTTATTTTGGGCTTCCAGGGGCCTTCGCTAGGGGGACCCTCTCTATCCCTATTTATTCATTCTTCTTGCAGAAGGTTTGGGCAGATTGTTGAAAAACAATGTGGCTTTGGGTCTTATCCAAGGGTGGGTTTGGGGATTTCCTCCCCAATCTCACCTACAATTTGTGGATGATATTGCTCTGATGGGTGAGGCTAAGGTTTAGGAAGCCACTAATTTGTGCAAGGCTTTGGATACTCATCTTGTTGCTTCTGGTCAAATGATTAATGAGGATAAATATTTCATTTTTTCTTTAATACCCCATGGCTCATTTAGCAAAGGATTTCTCATATTTTGAGATTCCAAATTGGTTCTCTTCCATTGACCTATCTTAGCATTCCTATCTCTTCTAGTAATCTTCCTAGGGAGTCTTAGTAGAATATTCTTGACAAGTTTCATGTTAAAGTTAATTAGTGGACTCATAGATGGTTGTCTTTTGTTGGTCGGGTTCAACTGCTCAAATTAGTGGTGCAGGCTCTTCCCAACTATAGATGTATGCTCCAGTTGGCTCCTATTGGGTTTGTTAAGGATATGGACTCTTTGTCTAGATAGTTCTTATGGGCAGGAAACTTGTCTTCCTCTAAGTGGAGCCTAGTGAAGTGGGATATTGTTTGCAGTCTGAAGCAATTTAGGGGTCTTAGGTTATGAATCTAGTTGACTCTAATTGGGTTAGCATTAGCTACAAAGCTTTATTAGAGGTGATGTTTGGAGCAGGATCATGTTTGGGCCAAAATTTTATCTCATAAGTACCTTCGGGGGGTTTCAAAGGAGGAGATTCCTCGTTATCCTTTGGTGGGGAAAGGCTTTGTGATTTGGGGAATGCTTAAGAAAGGGGCTACATTGATCAAAGAGGGCTTTTTTTGGATTTGTAATAGGGGGGTTGAGGCTCTCTTTTGGTCTGACTCTTGGGATGGTTTGTCCCCCATATTGCACCAGTATCCTAATTTGGTGAATCTTTACCAATGCTTTTTAGAAGAGGGATGGTCAAGGGTGATTGATTTTAAGAATTTTTATCCCTGTGGGCAGATGCAGGTGGCTAGGTGGAAGGATCCTAGTGATTGGCCTATTGTGGGTTTGGGGAGGACTATATTGAGCTTCAAATTATTTTGGTTGGTAGACAGTGCAGCTCTCTTCAGGATGAGGATACCTTAGCTTGGTGTTTGAATCCCAAGGGTGCTTTCACCATGGCTAGTGGATATCAGGAGTTGCTAGCTCAGAAGAATGGTGGGGTGGAGGTACCATGGTGGAAGAATGTGTGGAACAAGTTCTCATGGCCAAAGTGTAATTATTTTGTGTGGACTTTGGCTTGGAATAGATGCTTGACTTGGGATAATCTTTGGAAGCGAGGATTCCAGGGCCCTTCTGTGTGTGTTCTATGCAGATGCAATGAGGAAGATTCATCCCACTTGTTTTTTCATTTTTAATTTTCTATGGTGCTTTGGCATTTTTTGTGGAGTGTCTGGAAACATCCTTGTGTTCATGCTTCTTCTCTTGTTGAGTTCTAGAGTAGTTTGGGAAGACCTCCTTCTTAGGCCTGTTTCCTCTAGATTGTGTAGTGCATTGGCCCTACCTTCATCCTTTGGAAAATTTGGCTAGAAAGGAATCAAAGGATTTTTCATGGGGATAGACTAATGGTTCAATAGGTTTGGCATATAATTGTTGGTATGATCCAAGAGACAGTGGAAGCTAAATGTGAAGTGGTGTATCCTTTGGAAAGGAGGGATGATGAGATTGTGAATATATTGGGCCTCCATGGCTTGACTCTTGAATATTCTTGTGTTAGAAGAGGTAGGCAAGCTAAAATGAAGGTTCAAAGGGTTGGAAGATGGGTGTCTCCTCCGGCAGATGTTTTGAAGATCAATACTGATGGTTCCTCCAAGGGTAATCTAGGGCTTGTTGGGATAGGTGGCATTGGTAGAGACTGTTTTGGCCCGGTTGTCTTCTTTTTCTCCATTCATCAAGAGTAGCATTCTAACAACTTTATGGAGGGATTGGCGATTCTCAAGGCTATTGAGTGTATGTGTGTTCTGGGGTTGCATAAGATTATCTATGAATCTGACTCATAAATTATTGTTAATCTATTGAATGAGCAAAATTTGATTGATGTTAATTGGTAGCTTGCTTTGGTTGTTCGTTAGATTCTATAGATGTGCTCCATCCTAGAGGTGGTGTCTTTTACCCACATCCTACGGGAATGGAATAGGGTAGCTAACTATTTGGCCAAGTGGGATTCAAAGAATGATGATCATTGGAGGGTTGAGGGTTGGGGGTAGTTATTCCTGGACTATTGTCAAGATTTGGAGAGGTTCATTTCTAGTGATTTGGATGGTTGAGGTGTCTTATGCTATGTGGGTGATGGTTTTTTTTTTGGTTGGGTGTTGTGGTTTTTTCTTTTCTTGGGAGCCTTTTGGCTCCATGATCTATTTGTACTATTATTTTTTGGATCTTAATGAATTTTTTACCCCTTTTTATTAAAAAAAAACATTATCATTATATTTTTATAGGGAAAATAATTAAACAATAATAAAAGTCTAGGATTTAGGAGTTAAGATTGAAATAATAAATGTAAAACTAAATTAATAAAAACAAAGTTGAATTAAATGAAATATTTATTTTGAACCTCAAATGTTGAGATTTATTGTAAATGTTGTTAGAAATTGATTCATTTTGTGTTTTAATTTTAGGTTTTGGTAAGAAAAATGCCATGGAATCTATAAATTGGTCATCATATTTTATAGTTTAGATTAGTAGCTATAGCACAACTCTTTGTGGGTGCAAAAATGATCTAATGCATATAATTGAACATAAACACACAAACAAAAATTGGGAGTGAATATGTAACGATATTATATTCACCTTACTTTATTATACATATGCATCACATATATAGGCATTGTGCTCATCTTTTGGTTTTTTTCTCTTTAATGCATTGGTTCATTTTTGTAGATTCTGTATTGTTGGTTTTTGAATATTTTTTTGGTCTCATGTGTAGAGATAAACTTCCTTTTTAGTGTGTGGGTTGGTTTTCATGAAGGTCAAAACTAGTTGTGTGATTAGTGATATTTCTCATATCTATAGGATGATCCTTTTTTTTAAAAAAAATTTACTTGTTTGTAAATCTTTTATTTGTTGATAGATGACTATAGGTTAAAAAAAATCATCATGGTGGGTGTTGGAACTTAAATTTGTAATTTTTTTTTTTTTTCTTGAGTCCTTTCCTTTCTGTGTGCCTTAGTATTTGACCCATCATTAATAACCAATTTGAGAAACTCTAAATGGTCCATCTTACTTAGAATTGTGTACCTTTGGGTGTTGTACCAATATTCTTTTCCATGTTTTAACCAAATACCCATGTTGAAAAACCAAAATTTGGCTAAGTGTTGAAGTTGTTAGCCTTTCAGAATGTCGAGGTTTCCCTTACCCTCATACCACTTTGAAGCATCCTTGATCCCTAAGGTCTAAAGGGTAAAATGTTACTTGACTATTGTTTGGGTAGAGTTTCAAAGTTTCACTTCCCCCGATACCTTACATTGGCATCCTCAATCCCCGAAGTCTGAAAGTATATCCTAAAGGCATAAGTCCTTAATGTTTATCATATTTTCTTCATCCCTTTCCATCAATCCCTTGATTCTTGTATGCCTAACTCCTCAATTCACTAAAACCCAGTCTAAAACCTAAAAGTTGTCTAAGTGTTGAATTTGTTGGCCTTTCAGGTTGTCAAGATTTGCTTACCTTCCTACCTTCTCTTCATTCCTCAATTCCATGAAAGTTTCTCTATAAAAATTTTGAACTTCTTCCTCCATCCCTATCGAACTTGTCATCGTAATTGTGTTATCTCCCAAATTTTGATTCCTTGACATTTCCCACATTCCACTTCAAAACTCTTCTAATTCTTTTGGACTTTCACAGTTTATATGCAGTCATCCATTCCCTCTATCCCTAATTCCTAGAAGGTCCGCCTTTCCTCTGCTAATGTCATCATACCTTTGGACTGTTAGGATTTGTATTTCCCCCATACAATTGGTGGGATATTTGACTAGGGCCCAATGTCCAATGATAAAGTGCTTTGTCATGATATTGGAGGTTGATGCACCCACATCCATGGTGTGAGAAGTACACAATTCAATGAGAGATCGACAATTCAATTTTCTAACAAATATTGAGTATTAAATGTGTATGTTGGTACATCAAAGGATTTCATGCTTACCCCCAAGTCCAATGATCTAACAAGTAGGTGGTCTAATGCATGGTTTTGCTTTGCCTAAATGTCAAGGGTTTGAGAATTTTAATACCTCATCATCCAAAGGCCCGATAAAGTGCAAGGTTATTATTTTAATGACTGTAAAGGCTCGATGGTGCACTTGTCCTCCATTTTTTCCATCAAATTTAATTAATGGTGACTCTCCTAGATGCTTTGCTTCAATTTGGAGCACCCATTTTGGGCAGGATTCATCCTTGGCCATAGATTTTTGGGTGCTATAGTTCCATGGATTAGGGCTTCAATTGAGAGGTATATTTTGTGTTCTCTAACTCATTTCAAAGGGTTCAATAGTTGTTCTCAGTGTAGAAGAATGTGTTGCAGTTGTCTATTTTTTTCCTAAGGTAATAAGAATATATTTCAATATATGGAAGGGGTGAATAAGACAAATGGAGGAATTTAGAGATATTTCAAATGAGTAATCACAATGATTGAAAAATATTACTTTAGATTATTTGTGTTTTCAAGGTGCCTAAGATTATTCATTTTTTTTATTGAAGTTGTGGATTTTTAGTGAATTATAGTCCACATCTTGTTGGATTTTTCTCCCACATGTGGGTTTCTATGGGGTAAATATTTTTCTTCTTAAGTGTACATAGTTTTTACTCTTCTTTTAACATTGCAAGTTAAGTTAATTGATTGATAAGATTACAACTCTCATTTTTTCTTTAATTTACAAGTTGATATCCAGTGTATGGAATATCCAACCTCCTTTTTTATCAAAATATTTTATAAGTAGCTAATCTCCCTTAGGGGTCCAAGTGACTAATACTACACAAGATTATCATATTTTACTAAACACATCTTGTTCTCTACAAACACTTAAAAATGACTAATGCATTATCATCTTATCATTTCATCATTATCCTTGTCATTTCTTCTATTTATAATTAATTAAATATTTTGATTATTTAATTATCTTAATCTTTTTTTCATATCTATATTAATTAGATCATTTTAATTATTTAATTAATTTGAGAAATGGATTTTGTCTTGAAAATATATGTCAATTACCAAATCTTTATTTTTATATATAATATTTTATTTTTGAAGATTTAAGTTATCATTGAATAAGTTATGTTGACCCGTATATTCTTTAGCACTTATAAATGTATACTCTAATTTCATATTATGATCATTTATTATAATACATCAACCAAGTGACAATGGAAAAAACTAACTCACTAAAAACAAATAAATATCTAATTTATTTTCAACTACTTCAATTAAATAACATTAAATATTAAATTATATTGTTTTAGAAAAATATGATTTCATTAATTGTAAATCCACTTTATATTTTTTAGGTAAACACCATATATAAATCCATTGAGTGAAGGCTACATATTTGATGTTGTGGGTATAATCATTTTTCAAGTGTATAAAGTATAAAAGTTATTGACTAAAGGAATTAGCAGCATTTGCACGTAACTAAAAGGTTGCATTTTCTTGTATTTGAAAATATTCTTTCATAGAAAAAAGTGATTTGATTCTTATGCAATATAACTTTTTCAAACTTCAATTATGGAGTTAATGTATATGGACTACGCAAGACCAAAACACTAGGGGTAATGAATACTAACTTTTTTGACACATTTTTCATAGAGAAGTTTTATTTGTTTTTCATTTATAAAATATTTTTTTTATTGTGGTATCTATTAAAATTCAAATTTTTAAGAGGTGCAATAAATAAATAAATAATGAAATCAAGAATGTGAGTCAATTAAATTTCACAAAATAAACATTCCTTGATTCTTAAATATAAACCCACAAAAACTGATTATTCATGAAATTTCAACTCGTACTTTTAAAATTATAAATTATTAAACTACCTACGATTTTTATAAAATTATTGTATTTTTCTTTTTTGAAAATGATTACAAAGATTTTTTTGATTTTACATATATTTAATTATTCATAATACAATTGACTAATTGCCATATTTTTTTTACTTATCTTTAGTGGAATAATTATATCCCTATAGTGGAATAATTAACATGAGTTCTTATGTCAAGATAGAATACATAAATCAAGAAATAGTCTAAATTTTCCCTAGTTTTGCAATGTTTTAGACATTACATATATTCTACTATATTGTAATACTTTCTAAAATATCTATAACAAGTGAGATAGAAGGGTATTGAGGATATAGAAGTCATGAGGAAATAGAGATGTGGAATGTATTATTGTAGATAATTGATTTTGAATTGAATTATGGACTTTTTTTAAAGGTAGATAAATGTTAATATTTTTTTTCATATTTTAATATTAGATTTATTTTAATTTTTATATTAATTTTATGATATATTGTGATATTTTTAAATAAATGATTATTTAATATATAGAGAAAAGTTTTTGTTGTGTTTTTTGAAATTATTTAAATAATTGAAAGAATGAATAACACATGAATATTTTTTTAGAGTGAAGAGTGTAATCTTATGTTATTCCTTTTTTTTAAGGAGAGCCTAAATGACATCTAACATATTTTTATTGTTGAAAATCTATTAAATAAAATTACAAAAATCAACAAACATTGTATCATATTCTTTGAATTCCAACATTAATATTATTACATTAGTCAATTATTAAGATGTCAATATTATTAGACTAGTTGTTTTAAATTAATTGTATAAGATAAAATAGTTTGGTGACTTGATATAATATATATAGTAGTCATTATGTAATTATTATTAGTAATGAACATAAAAAAAATATTAACAATGTTTATTCAATTGAACATTCATATTTGGATTTCATGATAATTCTTAGATATAATCATATTTAATGCTCATGACTATGATTTGATATCTTAGACCTAGCTTACTAAGATCATTTATGCTTATGACCTAGAGATATTGATGTTTGTGTTTGGCATTTTGTAAGGTTTAAGTGGAAGTCTAAATTTTTCAATAGCTAAAGAAGTGTCTATATCAAAATTAAATCATTACTTGATTTGGATGTGGAGTGTGTTTAAGTGGTAGAACATTGAACTTTAAATAATCTTTTAAAGAAACATGCCCCCACATTGAGTTGAAATATGACACACTTTCCTTTATCTTACACAAATTTAGTAAGATTATTGATATTAGGTTAAATAGCCACTGAATCCAATACAGTATAACATAAATATTAGAATTAACTTGCACATATTAACTACCTGAATGAATAAATATTGACGATTGTAACTTCTGATAAAATAATGAAATTGAGAAGGAGAATCAACTATCTATTTAGTATTAATAAAAAAGTACTAAAATAAATACTAAAAATGAATAATGAATATTTATCTTAGTTAAGGGGGAGAAATAAAGGAATTTTAGGAGCTTAATATTCCAAAATATTAAATTGAAAAGTTTAGATATTCATTATAATAATAAAATTATAATATTAATAATAAATATTAATATTATCTTTTAATGTGGTAATCAATAAAATCTCTAACCAAGACTTATTCTTTTGGATAGCACCATAATTATTATAAATTAAATTTAGATAGTGTAACTAGAGGTAACCCAAGGTTAGGTAGTTGTGGGTGTAGCTTTATATTATTTTTTTGGTTTATTTGTTAAAGAGGCTTCTTTCTTTTTAGGTTCCAAAGAAAAAAATAAATTAAAATATTTAGATATTCTATAAGGGATTAAATTGGCTATTGCATTTAGTTTAAAGTTTTCCGAAGGGGACTCTAGGTTAATTAGTGATCAATTATTTGAAAAAGAATAAATTACAAGATTGGGATTAAACATCATCTTAGTTGAATTTCAACTCTTGTGTAGTCATTTAGATATGCTTATGTTTATTCATTGCTATCATGATGTAGTATGGTCATAAATATATTAGCTAACATTGGGTAGACCGGTCTCCCTTTTTTACTAAGTTTAGTGATGATATGAATTAATGGAACTTGAGGCATGTATTAGAGAAATATTCCACTCATGGGAAAGAAATATGCATTCCCAAATTTCAATATTCCCTAAGATTTTGGTATGAGAAAATTTAACCATGGTTTGAAATGGGTAGTGGAAAGGTATGAAATCCTTGGTTTGATCAAGACACCCTATATGATATTTTGAGCCTTTATACACGTAGCACTCTTCACACCTCCAAGAATTAATCTCCAACTTTATTCCCTGTCATCTTTTTTTTTTGTCTTCTTTCATGGGCATTCTCTATGTTTTTAAAGGTAAAAGTAGCAGAGCCACTATATCATATATTCAAGAGAAAAAAGAGAGTTACATAGTTTTCGAGGAGAAAAAACCAAAGTTCTCCCCAAGAGACAGATGCAAAATTATAATTTAACAAGACACTAATTTGTGAAACCTTCAGAAGAACTAGCTAACTTTGAGGCTGGAGGAAAAAAACATGCTAGAGTGAGGGTCATCCAAAGCATGTTTGTAAAAAAAATTGATAGCATTGAAAGAAGACATGGTATTGTTGTACATAGCTTCACCAACATACGATTGTTCCATGGGTTTTTTTATGTAGATTATGTGAAGGTTTTGTTAATTGATCAATCCACTATAAAAAAAGGGGTATTCATCAAGGGATTTCCATATATTTGTGCATTGTCTAATTACTACTTAAGGTAGGTATTCATTATCTTATTCTAGATATTTCATGTATTTTTTGAAATATTTGCTAAGGGAGGATGGGATGGCTGATTTAAGAGTTGCTCATACCAAGGAATCTATTACTAAATATTATCCAAAAATTAAAATCCCAAGTATCTAAATTGGATGGCTAGAGAATATATTCTCAATAGAGTCATCCTAAATGATTATCTCCTTATGTTGGGAAATAATTTATAAAGCAATACAAAGCAAGGGCATTACACACCCCTGTCAATCTCAACTAAGTGGTCCAACTTTTGTGACAAATTCGGGGGTAATTGACTCCTATCCACAATATTCCAATTTTGTAGATGATCGGAAGCCCATTTGGCCAAACAATCGACAACCCCATTCCATTCTCTAGGAATGTGACAGAAAGTAACAAATTCCAAGGAAGCACACATATTAAGAATTTGTTTTATAATTACACCCAAATGTCAACTGAAATATTCTGGGAGTTTTACAATTTTATTAGTTCTCCTCCTAACAAGTTGGATGGCTTATTTTGCAACCTTTTGAATGATGTGGTCTCTTTGAGCTTATTTGACCATTTTTACATATGTAATTTTCTATCCTAGAAGAGGACCTCTATAGAATCCTTATTTAACTTATCAAAAATAAATAATAATAATAATTAATATTATTATTTTTGAAATCATAAAAAGATGATATTCACCTTTGAATAACATACATTAATAATAGTTTAAAATTAGAATAATTTATAAAGTGTGATTATCAATAATGAATTACAAAGTAATAATTTTTCCCATTAATCAATATAGATTGATAAAACTTTTAACTAACATATTTATATATTTTGGGTTGATTTTTCATTGTGGCTTGTAATAGTGTGAGGTCCCTAAAACCTTAATCCCAATTTATAGACACCTAATAAGAAAATAAAAACATAAATAAAATAAAATATACCTAACTTATAACTATATTATCTAATAAATGTTAATGTGACAATTAAGACTGCAAATTTGAGTAAATATCCTACTAGTTATACAAATATTCATAAATATATGTGTGAAAGGGAAACACTTATTTTTAATTTAAAAAGGGTGACATTTTAATGTTTCATCATTTGGCTTTTCCTAATTATATTTTAATTTCAAAGCTATGATGCAATCTCATTATTAGCATAATTGTTATCTTATATGTCAGTAAGAATTATTAGAAAGGTAGAAGAGGGTAGGATTTCTCATGCCATGCAATCAATTATATGGGAATATGACATGCTGATAAAAGGGTCAAGAATTATATATGCAAAAAATCACTATAAACACAAACTATTATGTTATAAATTATATTTAAATGAAAAAAAAAAAAAAATTATATCATTAATAAGCTCATCAACTAGAAGGCAGGATATACGACATGCAATGGTGAAATGGTGGCGATTTTTCCTTCTAAGGAGGGTAAGGATAAAAATGAACTTTATGGGGAAGCTTCTTCTCCTCCCCCAACAACTAGATTTGTGCAAGAGCCTGAGGAGGGGAGCCGGAAGAGAAGGGTGTTGAATGTTGGTCAACTCCTAGAGAAGGCTTTCCCTCTTTCCCTGGCTGGTGGTATCTATGGTGAGGATGCTCCGAGTGTTGACATTGGATTGCAAAAGCAGGAGAAGGAAAGAGTTGTGGGTGGCGGACATGTTGTGGGAACCAGTAAAGCGAATGCAGATAGGATTCTGAAAAGGAAGGATGTTGTGGAGGAAATCGTCAGTTCCATTCGTAGGATGAAGTCTCATGCCCTTGCTAGTAAAGGTAAGGAAGTTTCTGCTAAAAAGGTTTATGTGAGTTCTTCTGATGAGGATGTTGTTGTGGGAAAATGTATTGAAAACTTTGATAGGGAGGATCTTTCTGATGTGTTGGGTTCGGCTCGTGACAGTGTTAATGCGATTTTTAAACTTTTTAAATGGTTCTTTCATGAGATCAATAGGACCAATGTTCGTATTATAGGCAAGGCTAAGGACCCTTCTGTCCAAATCCAAATTGATAATTTAATGGATGGCCTCAATATTGTAGCTAATACTATGGCAGAGGAGACCGTCAATTTGAAACAGAATATGGAGGGAAGAATGTTATCCCTTGAGGATAAAATTGATAAGATATGGAATGTTATGATGAAGGGTGGAGATGACCCTAAGGTCCTGGTTATGTCAAACTCTATGAAGGCTATTTCCCTTGTGACTACTGTTAAAAAGAGAAAGGAGAATGTGTATGTTGATGTTATTGCTACTAGGGGTAAGCTAATGGATGTGGATTATGTTGCTGACAAGGGTACTGCTAAAGGTTTTGTTTTGGTTAGTGAGGTAAAAACTGGTGGGATGAGGGTCAATACTAGAAACAAAATGAAAAATCAGGTTGGGGCCTCAGGTATTGAGGTTTTTGATATTGTGGTTAAGGGGCAGAAGCTAGCTGCTAGTGAAATGGAAGCTGTTGAAATTCTAAACAATATGTAGTGTTGTTGGTTGGTTTCCTTCTTTTTGGCTATTTTTTGGTTGGTGGTTTGCTGACATTGGGTTGATTGTTGTTTAATGTTGTTATCTTTTTATTTCAGCTATTTTTTTTTGTAAAGGGTTTTGGGCCCCTTCAAAACCCGTTTTTTACCTCTAATCAAAACTATGTTTCACAATTAAAGATAAAGTAGTAAAATATCATATGTATGCATATCCTTCATATTATCCATATTCCTCGCATTTCATCTTTTGGTTATGAAGGAATTCTTCCCTTATTTATAAAAAAATGTCTAAAATTAGAAATAATTGTATTGGCCAATTACCTCACACTTCAATGTAATAGACTTGAATAAATATTATTTTGGATTAGTTGAATAACTTTGCATAATTAACTTTACTTATTTGGTTTGTTAAATTAAATTATCTGAATTAGACATGGATAGAGAAGATCCATTTATGAATTTCATGGATAGAAGTTGGAGGATACAATATGAATAATCACTAATTAAAATAGGTGTCCCTATTGTCGTGGCTTGTATCATCAACCAAGGAAATCCAAACATAATACACATTTCAACCATGAACAATGTTCAATTTAGGATAGCCCACAGTCTCATATTAGCTCAAAATTAGGAAAAGAAATCAACAATATGCTAGTCTTAACCTACTATAATTTTTCCAAAAACACATCATAAATCATTCTTAGTCATACATATTTCTTCTTGGTCTCTCAACACATTATACTTTTATGTACCTATACAAGACAAAGATGTAATACATAATATTAATACTTCTTAAGGTTTCATTCCATAGATATACCCTCTACAAAAGTCAATCATACTATATAATAATTAATCCTTCTCAAAATGTAAACCAAGGTCCCATTACAAATCATTACTTTAGAATAATTTCATTTTTCAAAGTAAATTGCCATAGTCTAGAGTTAGAAATCAAATAAGAAATTGATACATTTGGATTCTAGGCTTATGGATAGACTCATATGCCTACAAACTTCAAACGACACATAGAAAGGACTTTTCTTGTCATTTTTTAAAGCAAGAAGTCACGAAGCCTCAAACTACACTAAATAGGCTTTAGAAAAGTCAAGTTTGAATGTATTGTAGTGTTTTATGAAGGTTGGTATTTTTATCTTCCTTCTTATTGAATCTACTCCATTCATGAATGCTCTCTTTGTTTTGTCACTAATTGGATGTATTTCATCACATAGAAAAAAAACACAAGTCACTATTTTTGGAAAAAATGTTTTTCCTACACAATCAAATGTCATGGCTCGTATCATCAACCCAAAAAATAATTATTATTATATTTATCTCTAACCTTCTCTTATTATTGTTTATATGCATAGTCAATTGTCTTTTGTATTTCTATGATTGTGCTTAATATTGACATGGGTGATGGCTTGTACGATGATGTAATTTTTATACCTAAATTATTCACCAACCTTATTTATATCTACCAAATTACTCACATTGAGAGTGACAATAAAGTTGAGTTAATGCTAGATTCAATCATGATTTGGGAGCTTGAGTATTATATTTTGAATGTAGTTGGGAAGGTGGATAATTCATATTTTATATATATTTTCTCACACTTTGTGCCTAATTATTTATCTCCAATAGTTCTTGCTCATTCTAACACTATAATTAATTTTATACATAAGTTTTTTGGCCACTTAAACTACCATTATAATAAATAGCTTAGCTAGTAGGATATGATCATAGGATGAGCTGTAGGATCAATTTTTAAAATGGTACAGGCCTAATTTGAGCCATGGGTAATCATCTTGAGGTGTAATTCAATAAAGAGAAGTGCTAGAAGGCTTTACAAGTCCTTGATTTGGTTCATAATGACCTAGCAAAACCATTTCATCCTTTCCTTTCAACAAGACTCACTATATTCTCACTTTTGTTCATAACATATCTAGATGTACATGTGGATCTATTTCCTTTGTTTGAAGTATGAGGTATTTAATATATTTTAAGAGATAAAAGCCCTTATTGAAAGACAATTTGTAAAGTGTGTCAAGATTATTTGCATAAATAATGATAGAAAGTATGTGAACCATATATTTAAGTAGTAGTGTTCTCTTGAGGGATTGATCTTTAAATTTTAGTTGCATATACTCTATCATAATGGCACTGTTAAAAAGAGATGGTTGGTTTCATGATTCATTATCAATCTCTTACTTCATAGTATTTTTTGAATCCATTGATATGTTGCATATATTTAGAGTTAGGTTCTCATAAGGTTTTGAAAGGGATCACCCCTTTTGAATCTTCCAATGTGGTAGCAAACTATTTTTCTATTTAATTTTTTTTGGTTGTTGTACATGAGAGTTCACCTTCTTTCAAAGATATACAAGGCTTTGGAACCTCAAATTTAGTCTTGCATCATGATCTCTCCATTAAGAGGAGTGTTTGGTTCAAGTAAATATATCCTATATTTTCCTCCCACACTTATCCTTCTTCCTTAAAAGTGGATTCCTTGAAATATGAAAATTATTTAAAGGAAGCTCCTCTAGACATTTAGACTTGCAATATTGGTTATGAGGCTTCTCGTCCTCCTCCTTTGTTAGGTCCACATTCAGATCTTGGAGACTCTACTCCTTCTTCCTTGTCTTCTATAGTTCTTCAATGGGCTCATCAAATACTTGAAGGTACAAGCACCTTATTTGGGGACCCTACCATTACTTGAAAGATGTGGTTACAACATCAAGATCTCCCACATGTCTATATTCCCTAATTTATATTTATAATCATTTCATGAAGCATCTTGTAATTTTTTTAGTGGGATTCATTAATGGAGGAAGACTATATTTCCTTGATGAGGAACCATACTTGGGATCTAATCCCATTTCTCATATGATCTTAGTGTTGAATACATATATCTACCCTTAACGAACCATTACCAAGATAATATCTATTCAATTGAATCTTATTATCACTTTAAATCATGATTGGGTTGCACATTATATGAAATTGAAGAGTGAGTTTCTTCATTGGATACATAAGAGGATATTTATATGGAGTAGTCACAAGGGTTTGCAAAATATTCTTCATTGGTATATAGATTATAAAATTCCATATATGGCCTCAAGTAGGCCTCTATGAGTTGGTATTATAATATGGACTCCTTTTTTCTCTCAATTACATTATTGAGATGTGAATTAGATCTAAATTTCTACATATGAGGTAAGATGACTCTATATTTTTTTAAGTTCTTTATATTGATGACTTAATCATTACAAGGGATTCAATATCCATCATCAACAAATTCAAATAATATCTATAGGTTAGGTTTGTCTTGACCTATTTAGGCTTGTTGTGTTACTTTCTCAACATCAAGATTACACACTCTCCTTTGATGACTCTTTCATATTCTAATTATGTTATTGATTTTCTAACAATTTCACATGGCTAATTGTAATCTTACATTGAACCCCTTACCTAGAATCAGTCTTGAGGATAAGTGTTCCATTTTTTTGTTGAAAAACATTGTATTTTTATCTCATTGGTAGCCTCACCTATCCAATTCACACTTTTTAAGATATCTCATATGTAGTTGATATGGTTTCATGCTCTATTCAAGAGGCAAGAAATTTATTACGTAAAATTTCAAAATTTATCGGATACATAGATTTTAATTGGGTAGGTGATCTTGATGATCACAAGACTACCTTTGGATAAGAATTTCATTTTTTTATCCTCATTTCCATGCAAAATAAGAAGACAAAATCTATTTATCTTTGATCAACTAAGGTTGAGCATTGTGGGATTGTTAATGTTGATATTGATTCTCGTTAGATATAAAAAAATGAGTTTGGAATCCTTTTAGATGTATTTGGTTATATTTTGTGGCAAATAGAGTGTCATATGGATCTCAAAGAACCTAGTTCATCATTAGTGAACCAAACACATCAAGATCCAGATTCACTATATTTGGGAGTTGATTCAAGAGCATGCCATTAATTTAGAATACTATCCCATAATAGAGAAAATTGCATATATTTTCACCAAACCATTCATGAAGAGAAAGTTCCTTTATCCATAATTTCTTTTGGAGGTGCAAGACTTTTCTTTTATTATTGGGGTAGTTTTTATTTCTTGTATGGAGGGGGCTTTTCTCTTTGTATTATTATGAGGGGATCATTTTCTACATGGAAACCTAACATGACTATACATTTTTGGGACCCGTGTATCCATACCCATGTAAGATACACTTATGGGGGATGTTGGTTTAGTAAATTTTTTATTTAATGATTAATTTATTTCATATTATGTTCCTTAAAAAAACACATCCACAATTATGATTTGGAATGGTATTTTTCATCTTGACCATACATGTATGGTCTTCCAAATGGTACTTTAAAAAATTATAAAGGTGTCAGGAATAGGTGATGATGTCTTGAATAGGTTTAACTATATGCTTGAAAATGCATTGTTTGGTAACATGAATATCCTTACCATTTTGTAACCATCCTAGAGAGTAGATTTTTGGTGCATGATGGTGTACAAACATTGGCAATAGAATGGATCATACACAATGATGTTCTTTTAGTTATTGTTATCAATGAGGACCTATCAAGCTATACATTAACCCAACACTAGGTAAAAACTCAAAACTATGTCACAATTTTATAAAGGAAATAACCAACACAAATATGATTTTATACTTGGATTGCCTAAGTGACATTTATGTTTTGAATTTAAAATGATATAAACCAATGGAATGTATAACTCTTAATATAGTTTATGTTTATACTTTATAAATTAAAAAAAATGGTTAGATATATCTTTTTATATATTTAAGAGAAATTTTTAATTATTGAACTTATATGAAAAAAAAGTGATGTCAATGAGACATCACGAGAAAAAGAGTACAAAAAATCTTTGATTTTTTTTACACAGATAAGTTCAAAATCTAGTGCATAGAAAAAAAAATGATGAATATTTAATTTTTAAAGTCAAACTTAATCAAAACGTTATAATTTTCATGGGAGTTCAACTTTTGTTTTATTTTTCTATCATTTTAAAAAAAATCATGCCTAGCACTTGGAGAAAATTATTTCCTCTAGTGTTCCATATTTTTTAAAAAGTTGTATATATATATATAATAATTTTCCTTATGTTTGATTTAATAACATACTTGTAATAAATTTTAAAGAAATCATAATAAAACTAATCAAAATATCAAAAATTAAATTAGATTCTAGATTTTGAGCTCTACAAAAGGGTATATTTTAGATTTCATGAAAGTGCCCTTGGTTGGAGAACTCTAGAGTTAAAGCTATTTTTTATTAAAATTTTCCAAAAATAGGGTTAAGGTCTACATAGACAATTTTAGTTGAAAGGGTTTCAGCCAAAACACTTTCATTTGAAAATGTTTTAGTTGAAACATTGCATGTAAATTCAACTTGGTTTGAGTTTTATAATTAAAATATATTTATTTAATATTTTCAAATGAAAGGGTTTTCTTGAAACTCTTCATGTCATGTAGGTGTCAAGTAGTTTCAAGTGAAACTATTTCACCTAGAATTGTTTATGGAAAAATAATTTTACCCAAAACCACTTTGTTGGAGAAAGTGTGGCACAATTTTAAAGTTTTACCCTACTTTGTATGGAAGATATGCTCATGTTCCTTTAAAGCATTAGTGATCATGGAACTAGTGTTGATAGATTGTGCCTCTTGATTGGTATTGTCAATGGAGTTGGACTCTAATGTGAATTGCACAAATATGGACTATTATGTGGCATTCTATGTCACTAAGGGACATGGTGTGATGATGGTGGCACCATATATCAAGTCTAGCCATGAATTATTGCCCTTGTATCAACTTGGTGAAGATGAAGAGGATGTCTTGTGAAGATGAAGAGGATGTCTTTCAGATTTTTGTAAATATTTTAGAGTTTCATGGTTACTTTTACATAGAAAAGCATTATCTCTACATAAAAGGCTTGTAACTAGTTTCTTGTGTATACTTGTTTATGTGTGGATAAAATTGTTACTTAAGCTTCACTTGGCCTCAACTTTGGATGCATTGAAAAATGCTTGTCCCATAGTGTTTGAGGTTAATAACTCCATTTTAATTTGGATGAATGGTAATAATATAATAATATATTTGAGCATTTTTTGTTTCTAAAAAAAATTCTCATGCAAGTGATGGAGAATTTAAAGTACTCATTTGTATATTCTTCCATTGGTTAGTTGTCCCTATCACACTTTGTACTAAGTGATTGCCACCAATTTGACATTTCAAGTTGCAAACTATTATTATTCTAAAGAAGTTTTTCTTGGCATTAGTAAAATTATTGATGGAGATGTGGGCTTTGAGCTTTTGATTCCATACATCTAGTGTTGAGACTTCAACTTTTCCTTCAAATGTAGGTATCTATATTGATTTAAACTTTGAAAGGATTGTGATGTTGCACAAGCTGTATGGGGTTTTGCAGTGTTTGTCCAAGGAAGTTGATGAAGTCATGGAACTATTCAAAAATTTCTTAGAATTATATCTCCAATGCAACATTAATCATTCATTGAATGTTGGTTGAGTACATTCATCAACCACCTATATTTCATATTCATCTAGAGTTTCATTATTTGAAATGAGGTGTGTTGAGTTCCCTTAGTTGTTGTGCATGTGTACACTAGCATGAAAGAAGAGCTCTATCTTTGATACCAATGATAAAATAACTTGGATTAACTAGAGGATTCTTGTAAATGTGTCCCTTCTATTTAGAATCAAACAAGGGAAATGTACATAAAGGTATTTAATGTGAATCTACTATTCCTCTTCTACTTTGCACAAAATAGTTATTTATATATAAATAGTTCATTAGTTGGACTCCACATAAATGTGATAAGTGTCAAACATATTTGGTGCACTAACTATGTAGATGGGGTGCCTAATAAAAAATGTCAAACCTTTATTGTGCTAGTTGTATTACAGGTACATGTGGCATGGAAACCACCATGTTTTGGATGTGTATGGTGTCAATTATATTATCATGTTATGTGGCATAGAGACCACAAAGTGGCACATGTGTGGAATCATAAAATATGGTCATTAATGTTTCATGTGTCCCAAATGTATGATTTGAATAGACACTAAGATGTATGTGTGTAGTGCTACATTGCATGCAAGAAATTTAAGTGGATGTATGAGGATAATGTTGAGCATGGATGCATGAGAAATTTTTTGTGTGTGTTGTAGGTAACTAAGTGTGTAGATGAAGTTATTGAAGAGGACACACAAGGTTACATTTGATTCAATAATTATATTTAGAAAAAAATGGGGTATATTTATTGCTTAAAATAATTGCATACATTGTAGCATAAATAATCTATTTTTATTAGGATAAAAAGATAATGAAAGAGGAAGCATATGCCTACATAAGCCTACATTAGTCTAATTATTAGAGAATAAAATATATTGTGAATCACAACTTACTAAGTGTATGTATGGGCTAAGGAATCCTAAAGATAAAACTTAATGTTATCAAACCCTAAGAGATGTTATGGGTGAATCTATTATCATATAGCATGAGATAAGTATATAAAAGGGAAGGCTGAACCTAAAGGATTACATCACTTAACTCAAAGCCATTACTATCTAGAATGAAAATTATTTCCTTGATACTACTTTATTTCTAGTAGGGTACAATGATAAGCATGTAGAATTGTACTTCACTAGACAATAGATTTAGAATGAAACGCGCTTGATCTAATTTTAATTATGATAGATTAATTTCACGACATAAAAGGGATGAGTTTAGTAATTACTAAATTGAACATACCCATACAAATTTGATCTTCTATCTATTCAAGAAAGAATGTTAAGGAATAATGCATTTATATAATTAATTATACTTAATCATGGCCTAGTTACTTAGATTCTAGGGAGGATCGCTTTCACACATCCCTTTAGTTTTAGATTCCAAACTAAGGTAGTATATGCACGAATTTATTATTTATCTTAAAATTTGAGACCATGCCATAATTGACATTTTCTATATTGAGTTAATGATAGAACATGTGTACAAATTATGTCTCTTCAATGATAAAACTTATGGGATTTTAAGTCCAATCTTGTAAAGTCTTTGGCCACAGTATTATGGATTTGACCCACATTAGTTAGAGGGAATTATGTGAGGGTAAATTTAAATTTAAGCCATGGTAGTCAAAGGGATCATGGAAGGATACCTATGAACCTAACCAATAATATTCAAAGAGATTCCTACAAGAGAATGGTGGAGTTGACAGATGGTAATTAGATTGAGTATACCAAAGTCCTAAGAATTTATAGTATACATGCCTCAATTTTTATGGTAGCATTAGATATTACATTAATGTTTTGGGATGGTGTGTAATATGTTACTTCCATTTCATCACAATTGGAAGCAATATATTTATAAAAATATTCTATATTGATCTATAGGTTTTGATATTATTACACATCTTGCATATAGTTATGCTTACTTATCATAATACAATGTCCATAAACAAGTCATTGCATATTATAAATGTAGACATCCAAATTTGGACACTTAATTTGTCCAAATTTATTACTTTTCATCTAAACATCCTCTTATCCAAGTTAATTAAGTAATATTAGATCCTTAATTCTGCCAAATCCCTAAGGTATTTAATTAATAATTAAATACCTTACCCTCTTTAATCCTCTTTTCATCAAGTACATTTATTTAATTCCTCACATGTCATTTTCATCTAATCCTAATCCATCTCCTAATCTCTTCATTAAGGATGTGCACATGCCTAATCCTTGATTAGGATGTGTCACATCCTCCAATTTTTGCAAGTTGGCTTCTAATCCACATTAACCCCTAATTATCCTCTAATTACTAATTAGTTAAACCTAATTAGTACCTTGGTCAACTCTCCCCACCCCCCAAGGAATTTTTAATTCCTTTTTATTCATCCTAGGCTCCTCTCTTCCCCATGTGAATTTTTAATTCACTTTTATTCCTCTTAGAATCCCCTTTTCCCATGCATCTTCTAGAAACTTTGACTTGTCACATCAAGTCACATGTGACAAAATCCCACATTTTTGGAGACCCTCTTTTATCCACTAGATTCTCCCAAGCATGTGAATTTTTAATTAATTCACATTTATTCCTCTAAGGAATTTTCTCATCTCCCAATGTACTTGGAAGGTACTTGTCCTTCCTCCACATCATGTACCTCCCTTCCAGATCACCTACACATCATCCTACCTTTATCCACTTCACATTCTACATGTCAAAATATGAGGGCTTGTGAGTCCTCATCTCACCTTAGCCCTTCATCTTGACTTTGTTGGATAAATCCCAACCATTGAATTCTCTAGACAATTCAAGTTTCTCTATAAATACCCCATCCTCTAAGGCATTTGCAACACTTAGCCATTTTTGCAACTAAATGTTGTCATTTTGTGCACTCATCTAGCCTTCAATTTCATTCACTTGCATCTACATTCAAGTATATAGTCAAGACTTGCACTTAGCCATATCAAGAGCCATCAAGGAGCATACAAATCAATCTAAATCAAGGGCCAACCAAGGAGTTTCAGCTGCGAAAAGGGAGGTATATCTATTTGTCTTCATTTAACACTTTCCTCTTTGCACTTACAAATTTCTTAGGCTAATCTTGAGGTGTTTCCTTATGTTTTTCCATTGCATTTTAGTTGCTTAGAATAGGTTAAACATTTGGTATCACAATAAATAATTTCTCCATATATTTATATCAATATAACATATATGATTTAATATTATAATTTATTAATAAACATATAATACATATAGAATTTGGTATTCAAATTATATGATGTTATTTTTACAAAATAATTTTAAATATTTTATAATTTTATAACAAAAATAAAAGAAAATTACACAAATTTCTTTCAATCTTTAAAAAGCATACCATATTTTATGAGATATTTCAATGTAAAAAAAAATCCAAATATTTTATAATCTCTCAAAACTTCCATAGTTGATTTTATTAGCTTTAATACATTAAAAGCTTAGAGCACAATGCAATGCAATATAATTTTATAATGGTTCCTCTTGTTCATCACTCTTCAAAACAATAAGCAATAAGCTGTCATCAAAGAATAAGAATTGAGTATATAATTATACCCATAAAATTCATTTTTTCAAATTAATTTTAAAACAAAACTTAAGAAAAAAACTTAAAACAATAATAATAACATAAAGGAAAAATAAGAGACCAAGGACTACTAGTCTAGACATCTTTGATAGTGTCACAATATGAAAAAATAAATATTTAAAACAAGCAATCTCATTGTTCAAAGAAGGATTTAAAACAGACAATATGGAAACATTCAAAATTTTCTTTGGACATCATGACTCTTTCCTTTCTTCACCACATATTGAATGTGCCTTTGAAATATTGAATGGCTTATGTCTTCTCAGCCTATGAAAACAAATATATCTGAAATGTAACACCTTCATATGAGAGAGTTGATGTAAACCAATTTTTCAAAAAGAAATTAAAATTATCAAGAGGAATCGAGAGTTAAATCCAATGACTTAAAGTTTAGCTTTTTACAAGGCGAGCCTCCATTATAACCTCTTGAGCGATGTGCAACGGATCCTCATCCAGCGAGCAAATCAAAAATCAAATCCACAACCTAGACTACCTAAAAGGTCAACCAAAATTTAAATTGGGATCGATCCAAATTTTCAATTATTAATATAAAAAGACAATACCCCTTAATAACGTTATAGATTAAAAAAATAAAAAATAAAGCAAAGATAAACGCCCCAAAACAATCTTGTCTGACAGATCCTTAGAGCTTGAAGGGTTCAGCGAGAATCCATTAATGGTCAATCTAGCTAAAGCTTTTTTGAAGAACATACTTCTTGTGCTGAATTCTATGAAATTCGATAATAAACATTATCAAAATTCAACTTGAGAATAACGTCTCCATCAAAAGGCTCATCACTATATAAAATCTGGCTAGTCTCTCTGTACATTATGGATTCCCTCGTATGTGCTGGTAAAGTACAATAATTTTAACTTTGTCCATATTTGTTTACTGTTTCTCATCTTTATCTCTGATTTGACAAACATGTAGGTACTCTGAGATATCTAGAACTCAATTCTTAACTTTATAGGACGAAAAACAAATTCCATATACACGTGCCTGTACAGCTGTAATTATCTTAAACTGTATGTCAGCATATCTTAGGTTAGATTGGAAACATATGTAGAAGGAGCTGGTGCACTACCAGATTTTACACATCTGATGATCAGTTATTAAAAATCAATGTCCTTTCCAAATACCCAACAACTTTTGTTTTATTCATGTGCAGTAGATTAGAAAACAGTTGCAGTGATACATATGATGGAACCAACAAATCCTGTTTGGAAATCGTGCAAACAGAGCACAATTCTCCAACTGATGACGACTGCACTTGTATATCTTAATAAGAAGCCATGAGAGGTGAAAAAGAACACTAATTCTTAAAGTTATAACTCATTCACAGGTGGTAATCAAGTAATTTTATAAGACATTTAAAAGCAGAACAGTATGGTCCTAGACAACAAGTGCAGAGGTTCTGTCCAACACAGGTGAAGAAAGTAGGGAGAAAAAGGTAGGAGTAAGGATGGATGTTTCCAGTTCAAGTTTAGAATTGGGTATTTTTTTGGAATGTGTGGTTCAGGAGAGAATCTATAGTAGTTGAGCATGTTTCATTAGTTGTGATACTATTTGTTGGTTTATTGTCGAATATTTTTTTATAATAGGTAGAGAAAGTAGAGAGAAAATACTGATGCTTCCCATTCGGTTGAAGTTTAGAATTGGGCATGGTTATATTTTTGGAATGTATGGTGGGGGAGAGAATCTAGAGTAGTTGAGTGTTCCACTAGTTGTGATAGTTGTTGTTGGTTTACTGTGTAAGATTTTAAATAGTAGAGAATTAATAGTTGTGACTTTGAAGTTGTTAGTGTTGATCATGAGTGTTCATAATTGAATGAAAGGCAACAAATTATGTGATGTCATATCGACACATCAATAAATCATGACTTAGTGCACAACTACCAGGCTACTCTTTTTTTTTTTGAGGGGGTCTTTTTGGACATCTCAACAAAAACATGCTGATGTGACATCATATTTGATGGTGTGGACCCGAAATCTTAGTTATAAGGGCCCCACTAAATAAGTCATTGTAAAATATTGGAAGTGATTAAAATTGTCATGTTTGATTTTGAAAGGTGGAAAGCTAAGGTGTTGGACTACTAGATATTCTTTCTTGATAAAATATAAAAGAAAAAATTAATATGATAAATGTTTGTTGTCTAAGCATCTATGATGATGTATTCAACTTCTTTGTTTGACATTATTGGGAAAAAACTCTTTAATTCACAGTCATCCATGTGTTCATTTTATTGAGTTTCTCTTAAGTAATGGAGAGTACTTGTCAATACATCCCTTCTAAATCATTAATAACTACTGAATGACACTAATTATGACATATACTTTATTTGAATGAACTCCAACTTTGAACCCTTTAGCTTTTACTCAGTAAGCTTATACTATTTCTTGTTAAGGACATGCTTATTGATCTCATCTAATTTGAATTTGAATTGTGATATGGTGCTTGCACGAACCAACCATAGAATCACATCATAATTTTGAACATGTTTTTCTTCCTAGAATTGGTTTTTTTCCATTCAAATTTTGTTTGCAGTGAATGTGTGACAGTTATGGAATTCGAAACTTAGAGCTCTAAAAAAATCTGTGTTAATCATTACTCAGCACCAGGATTTTATTACCTTTCAAAGGAAAATTTGTAATAGACTTCTTTTATTAGAAAAAGGAAAGAGAGCATTGAAATCATTGCTGGTTTGATTAGATTTACTTACTTTTTAAAGTAAAACATTAGCGGTGATCTTTACAGAACAAACCCCTTTACAGTGGAAGGAAGAGCCCACTTTATCAGGCTTGATGGATAATTTCTCTTAAAAGTAGTCTCTAAACTGTTGGTCCTGTAATATTGGACATTGAATGGACATTTTTCCAAGTTTAATTTTACTGTTCTCATAATCAAACAAAGAAGTATCAAGGACAACCCTGTCAATCAATTTCCTCCATATTTTTCATAATCAGTTGGACAACACCATGTGAAAAGTGTATGATTGGAAAAATCCTGAAAAGATGCAGCCTGGTTAAATCAACATTATAATGTTCCCCTTCCTTTTAGAATAAATCAAAAGATGCCCATTTCCCTTAAATGATGACTTTCTATCTAATTCTTTCACAAATGGATTAGGTATCCTGTTTTGAAAACAATTGCTAGCCATTCATGAAAAATAAGTTTATAATGCCTATCAAGGTATGCTTCCAAAAGGGAACTTATAATTACAATCTAATGTTATCTTCATTCAAGGATGGTTCAGCTTTCAGCTTAAACATTACATTATGTGATAGTTAAAGGTCAGTTTTCAACCATGGTAACAGTTCCATTTAAATATTGAATGGTTTGATTGTCAAATAACTGCCTAATAGATTCTGCAGATCTCTTCCTCATTTCAGTTGTCTTCTAGAAGTCTGCAACCATTTAAATTCTTGCCCATTTCATAAGGTAAACCCACACCAATTTACCATTAATCCATAGTCTTCAAAACTATGAAAATTAATTTATATTTTCAATTTTGGTACCAGTAACACTTCATATGAAGTGACACATCCAACAATAATGTTTAGTTACCTGTTGAAGGTCACAATCTTGGCTTCTCATAAATCTCACCACGACTGTATGCCAGATATGATAGCTTTCTTTCATTCTTCTTTTTGTCCAAATAATGCATAAAATAACCCCGGTTTGAGATGACATACCCATTCAGTCGAATTTTGTCTCTTATCATTACTCAGTACTCATTCACATGGGAGAACTTTACATCTTGTCAATTAGGAAGAGAATATTTCAGCCTACATATCAAAAAAACAAGCTGAAACAAAGAGAATATTCTCAGTTATGAGTTGAAACAAGCAAGCTGGAACAAAACATTATCCTCTTCTATGGCTCATTTAGTTACTATAAAGAGAGAAACAAAACTCAAGTTGTTGGACAATGGCCATAGCTTTTGCCTGTTTCTGTCCTCTGATCTTGACATGTAATAAGAGGGCAGGCTGAAGAACAAGCAGCAATGAGCTATGTGTGCAGAGGTGCAAGAGACAAAAGGGCAGGTTAGACAAAAGAAAGAGAATGCCGCCATTCTCCTAATAAAACTGGTTTTGTCTTCACATGCATGAAAATAAGTGAGCCCATGTAAAAGAAAATAAGAAAATATTAGAGGAAATTGGAGAATCAAAAGGAAGAGAGGCAAGAGGTGGACCACCACTCCAAGAAGATTTGACATTTTGTGCAGGTCTGCAAATTCAGAGTAAACAGGGGAGTATAAAGGTATAAACAGGGGAAAATTTAATCCCTGCTCAAGCTCTGTAATCCAAGATAAATGTGTCCAATCATATGTATTTTTAGTGGATGAAATGTAAATCAGTTTATTTTGAAGCTGCTCCTTTAATTTTTTTCACATGACTGGTGACGCTGGCTCGACACGCCCTCCGGTACCACGGGGATGGGGGAGACTAGACCTCATGACCTTCAGCAAGACAACCTCCCTATAGCTGCAAGTTATTGGAGTAGGTTGAATTATTGGAGTGGGTTGAATCATTTCATAAATAGTATATATTTTTATAATAGTTAGCCATATAAGTTGAATTTAGTCTGATTTTATTTGTATTTATTTTTAAATATCAGTCATGATTTTTTGAATTTTATGTTGGATTGACCCAAATCAATCTTACAATTTGAGGACTTTGAATTTTGTTTTCAAATTTCAATTTAGGATTGATATAAGCCTTCTAATTGGTCGTTATGCGCAGATTTGAAGCATGAAAAGTTGCACTTGCCACCTTTCCAGCACACTCACATATCATAAAGAAACACTTGCATCAAAATTTAAGAAGCATTTAATTAAAGCATTTAGCACTACATCGGCTACTTATATTGTCATCTTGCACATCTCCTATATGCTTGCCTACCATTCTCAATTATTTCAAAATCCATTTGTCACTTGACATTCTAGGGGTTTAATCAAGGGAAGAGATATTCCCTACTATTGACAAACTCTCCACCACATAATCGAGTTTTTATCCAAACAGTTCACAACTACACAATTGATCCTTCAATTATGGAACTAACCCATAAAAATAAATAGCAAATTTATATATTCTAAAGAATTTATCTACTTAATCCTAATTTTTTTATGCATAAATGAATTGTTTATGATCATTTGTTACAATTTATTTATTTATAAATGCTTTAATTGTAAGCTTATTTCATAAAAAAAATTATTAACATTAATGTTATAGTTAGTTGACTGCCTTGGTAATTGTTGATATTTCATGCCACTCTTTGATGACCCATCATTGATAACCAATCTGAGAGATCCTACATGGGCCATCTTGCATGAATCCTCCTTGAAGGGTCCTAAAATTGGCTAAGTTTTGAAGTTTCGGGCTTTCGGGCTTTTGCTTACCTCTCTACTCGCATGCCTTCTTCATCACTCCCGCTCCTTCTTTACCTTCCATTTTCTACTAAGTGTTTCGGATTTCGACCATCGGCCATCGGCCTTACCCTTTAACCCTTATCGCTTCCTTCTGGTAAGATGAAAGCCTTACCTCCAATCATTGAAGTCCTGTTGATGTGTTTTTTATGACCGCACCAAACAGCAGAACAAAAATAGTTTAGGGCTACTCTGTTCTCTCTTGATCAAAGTATTCCGTGTGCTAAGATTGCGAGATAGATCACACGTTCAACTCCAAGGTTCCTTAAGTGCGAATAGACCCAGTTTGGTTGATGTGTATTGTTGTGTTTTTACAAGGGGACTTACATAATTGTTCAGATTTCTTGCAGTCAGCAGCTAATGTATGATTTGAAGGGGATTCTTACGTGTATGATTTGGCAATGTGGTTCTTTTCCTAAAACTAATCAGAAATATGCTGAAAGTAAAGGGGTATAAAGCCTAAGAAATTTATATTCTATTCTAAATGCAGGATATGTGGGGCTTCGTTTCAATGGACTTCAACCGGATTTCACCTAGCCTCCGTCGGACAAATTTCACATGAAAAATCGGGTGCAATCTTTCAAGGGAAATAGCAAAAGATGTTCGCTAAATTATGACTTAACATGCATACACACCATCACAACGCCACCATTGGCGCGCTATTATAAATCACAACCGAAGTTAACTCCAAATGTAGTCCAGCTTGACCACACAAGGCTTAACTTATCATCAACAAGCCGTACGCTAGTGAAAAGGAATAAAGCGGCTTATATTCCACAAACACCACACACCAAAGTAAGCTGCCACTTTGCATGAACTTAAGCTACTTGGATACCTAAAAGGAAGAAGAAACCTTGCTATCATTTCACATGACAAGACGAATTCCATCATCAATGAAAAGATCGACATCATAAAATGTGTTACACAACACTCTCAGCTTTCACAAAGGAAAACTTTCTCCAAATTATGCAAAAATGCTCTGGCCAATGCTGGGCTAACTATCTAGCTCTAATGCTACACTGCTCTCTCAATGTCTACTATTCAATGTCTAATCTAGTTCTTAATGAATACAAATGGGGACTCCCTCTTTATAGCTAGCCAAGTCCCAAAGTGACGGCTAGGGTTACAATCAATAGAGTGGCCAGAATCGTGCCACCTCAGCCCTAACCCTAAAAACTGCCAGAATAGGGAGTGGTACATTAAATGAATCAAAGATTCCCACTCACTCCCAAAAATAGAAAAGGTAATAAATGCTCCATATTCAGTCTTCTAGAAGATCCTCGTCCAGTAGTGTGTTCCCATTTGCCTTCTCTCTGACTGCCAACTCAACAAATCTGCTAAGTACGGCCTCAACCTCCTGAGCTGAAATCGGTGGAACACAATCTAACTGAAACTCTAACACCGTGACTGAATGCTCGTGCCTCGTACAAGATTTTCTCCAAGCAGCTAAGGAGTCCTGCGTGTTCTGGATTAAAGTGGAGAATGTAGCAGTATTCTCAAAGTCATCATGTACAAAGGTCTTAACGTCTGCGAAGAAAGGCACCAGCAAACCCCTCAAATTATCAAAACTTATCTCATCTGGATTCACCACCGCAAATATGGCCTCAAAGGTGTTCTCAACTCCTCTATGATATTGGCCATAGCCCCGTGGAACCTTTGGCTGAATCTCGCTCGTACGTATCTAGCGCTACACGCCTTGTGATAGCTGAAGAATACCACCGAAAGAAATCATATCGGTCATTCGCCTGAATGACACCTCCATCAATCAGCAACTGCAATGGCACATGCCTCAACACATCAAGACGCTGGATCACCTTACTCTGATAGATAGAGGCATCGCCCCAAGCATGATCCACCGCATCCATCCGTGTCAAAATAGTAGAGGCCTGTTGAAAGGCAAAGGCAAGGTCCTCC
>VDFB02047299.1:0-18269 GCA_007258455.2 Sequoia sempervirens | reverse complement strand
GGTAAACCACAATGTTAATGTCTTCTCAGAATTAGGATTGATTGGGCGTTTTAGGGGTTTTTGGCCCCATTTATGTGATCTACACAAATGGATCTCTGAACATTGGGAATCTGTGGTAGATGGGTGTATTCAAATATACCTAGTTTCAAGAGGGTTTTTTATTGTTGTTTTTGAAACTGTGAAGGACATAAACAAAATTTTGTGTGATTATTTTTGGAATTGAGAGGAGAAGTTTGCTCTGCCTTTGAAACCATGGCCCCCAACTTTTAATCATGTCACTGAGAATTTTGAGAAAGTGCCATTATGGGTTAGACTACCAAACTTTCCTCTTCACCTGTGGTTTAATTCTTGTTTGGAGGCTATAGGAAATTCCTTAGGGAATTTTTTGATGATAGATGATGATTCTTCAAATCTTATGCACTCCACAGTCACCTGGATTTTAGTGGAAATGGAAGTAACAAAGGCTCTGCCATAAGAGATTTCAATCAATACCTTAAGAGGATTCTAGAAGCAGCCCCTAGATTATGAAGGTGTTTATTTCCAGTGCAGAAGATGCTCCCAAACTAGACATAAGGCTACACAATGTCCAAAGCCCCAAGTGCCCAAACCAATGAGTAGGTGGAAGGATGTGTCGCACTACCATTACGCGGTGGAGAAACAATGTGTGCAAAAGGAAGGGCAAGGAAAAAGTTATTCTTAGGTTGTGAGTAACTCGGAACCACAATAGTCAAATGGGGCTCCAGAGTAGGCAGGAAGGACAAGAATAACAGAGGGGCCTACTATGAGAGGTGTTGATGCAACGAAGGTGGATGAACCTTGGTTGAGCCAAGCCAAGGGGGTGCTAAAACCCTGGAGTGCAGGGAGAAATTAGGGGTGGCAAGAGTCCATGGGAAGGAAAAGGTGAATGGCATTCTAGAGAACCAAGGTCGACAAGTTGTATGCGGGGCTCATGAAGAGGCGGGATCACAACACGACACATCTTTAGAATGGTAGAAGAAGGATGCAAGGATGGAAGAAGGATGGAAAGTTGTGAATAGGAAGAGAGGAAATAAAGAGAAAAAAAGAAACCTTTGACATGGTCCACCGGTCACAGACCAAGGGAGGAACCAAACGTAAATGACACATTTGAATAGTTTATTGTATTTTTGGAAGTTGAGTGTGTTTATTTTGGAAATCTATTTTCTTCTAGAGTCCTTTCCATGGGGAGATGGTGCCCCATGTCACCATTTTTATTTCGAGGCAGGAAAAATCTTGAAATCAATAAAATAAAATATAATTACCGATCAAAAGAAAAATTATTTACCCCACGATCAAATTAGTCATTTATTTAGTCATTTATAGTTGTGTTGCAAAAAATGACTAGAATTTAGTCATTTTTAGTTGTTACTAATTTTTTTAGTCACATAGTCATTTATTTGCCAAATTCTACTACTGAAAGTTTGATGAATTCTATTTTTAAGAAATTCTTGAGGAAGTTTGTATTAGTGTTCTTTGATGATATACTGATTTATATCAAGACATGGGAAGAACACTTGTAGCATGTAGTTCAAGCATTACAAGTTCTTGAAGATCATCAACTCTATGCTAAGCCATCCAAGTGTGCTTTTGGTCTCAAGGAGGTGGAATAATTGGGACATATAGTTTCACATGAAGGGGTAAAGGTGGACCCTAACAAAATTAAGGCTTTCATAGAATCGCCTATTCCCAAAACCATTAAGAAACTGAGGGGTTTGTTGGGATTGACAGGATACTACAGATGATTTGTGAAGAATTATGGCCATATAGCAGCACTCCTCACTGCTCTATTGTGGAAGGATTATTTTCATTGGAATGAGTTTGCTAATGCATAATTTGAGAGATTGAAGGAGGGTATGTGTACAACTCTAGTGCTTGCAACTCCTGACTTCACCAAGGAATTCATTGTGGAATGTGATGCTTCAGGAAATGGAATAGGAATTGTTCTCATGCAAGAAGTTCGACCAATTACTTTTGAGTGTTTTCAATTATAGGGTAAGAATCAACTCAAACCTATTTATGAGAAGGAAATGCTAGCTATTCTTCATGCAATAAAAAAATGGAGGCCTTATCTAATGGGTAGAAAATTCAAGGTTAAGACAAATCATGATAGCCTAAAATATTTTTTGGAACAAAGATTATCTTCTAAAGAGCAACAAAAATGGGTCACTAAGATGTTGGGCTATGACTTTGAGATTGTGTATAAGAAAGGGAAGGAGAATGTTGTGGTAGATGCAATTTCTAGGAAGGATGAGAATGATGAAGCCTTATTATGTATCATTCCAATACTACAAGCAGATTGGCTAGTTGAAGCCAACATAAGTGGCATAATGATGTTGCTATAAGTAATCTCATTCAATAGTTGAAAAGTGATCCTAGTAGTTTAGATAAGTTTTGTTGGAAGGGAGATGCTCTATGGTATAAAGAGTGATTGTATCTTTGCAAGGATTCCAATTTTAAACACAAGATTCTCATAGAACTTCATAAGTCTCCAATTGGGGGTCATTCAGGATTTTTGAAGACTTACCATCAAGTCAAGAAAGTTTTTTTTGGGAAGGGCTAAAAGGTGATGTTCAAAAATCTGTGGTTGAATGTTTGGTTTGTTAAAGAAATAAAGGGGATACAATTAAGACAACAGGTCTCTTGCAACCTTTAGTTATTCCTAGCCAATGTTGGGAAGAGGTATCTATGGACTTCATCACAGGGCTTCCAAAATCTAAGGGTCATAATGTTATCATGGCAGTAGTAGTTCGCCTCATTAAATATGCACATTTCATTGCATTATCACATCCTTTTATTGCAAGTACAGTGGCAAAATAGTTTTTGGAGAACATATAAAAACTACATGGTACACCTAAGGTTATTGTCAGTGATTGTGATCCTATCTTCACTAGTCACTTTTGGAAAGATTTATTCTCATGTTTGGGTACTCAATTAGCTCACAGTTCTTCATACCATCCTCTCAATAAATTAGGCGAACCAAAGGTTGTTAATTTACAGAGGATACCTCTACGTTATTTCACTTTAAGATAAACAATCGCTTGCATTTGGTGAATGGCTGCCACTAGAATAATTGGTATAGCTTGAGTTAAAAATATGCCTCCCATTTATGGCACTATCACGGATATTAGCCTCATTCCATCACATTATCGCTTTTGCGAAGGTATCAGCGAGGATTCGAGTAGTGGAGGGACTCTTCATAAACAACGAACTCTCGGGGACTCAAGGAGAATTTAGCGCCATGACACAGAAAAACCAGATAAGAAACAATAGGTGAGACCTTTAGCAGTGAAAAGTTAGAAGTTAGAATTAGATGCTTTTGAAGTTGTAACCTTATAAGAAAATATCACTAAAATAACAAATAATAATAAGTTGTCTCCAAAATATTATGGTCCATACCAAATCATGCAAAAGATAGGTAGTGTCGCCTACAACTTGGAGTTGCCACGTACAACAAAGATACATCTAGTTTTTCATGTTTCTTGTTTGAAGAAGGTAATTGGGAATAATATCCCTACTCAAACAATATTACCTAAGCTCAATGAAGAAGGAAGAATCATCTTGGAACTAGAGTGCATTTGTCAAACCCACACAAAGAAGTTAAGGACAAGAACAATCACTTAGTATCTCATCCAATGGAAGAATTTACCAATTAAAGATGCCACATGGAAAGATGAGGAGTTCATTCAGAAGAATCCACACTTGATTAGCATTGAGGACAATGTTTCTTTGAAGAAGGGGGGCATGCTACACCCTTAATATTAGTGCAGGTATTGGGTTATGAATAGTTGGCTTGTGGCTATCTTAACTCCTAATTAATTCATGTTATCATTATTATATTGTTATTTAGTTGTTTAGGTCGGCCTAGGGCTTATATAGGGTTATCTAAGTTGGCTTGGGTGATATCCTAGGCATAAATAGGTATATATAGGAGGTTGCGAGTCTTATTTCATGATCATATTGTGAATTGTGTTCTCATTGGAGATATTTGGAGGTTTTCCCCATCAAAGCGGTTTGTTATTCTTAGTTATTATCAAATATTTGCAGCATATTTCATATCTTCTTCTTGTATTGTGCAAGTTATTTCATTACAATTTTCATATGATACTATGAAAAAATGAAAACATGGAAGCAACTCACTAGAAGAAGAGCTGAGAAAGAAAGACTCAAGTCTTTGGAAGCACAATAAGTTTATGTAATGTATACATTATTAGATATCTTTCTTCTATTAAACTCTAATTATATAGCATGGAGATTATATTTTTGGTTAATATGAAATTTCTCATTGAATATTTACAAAGTATAAAATTAGTGTATTCAAACACAAAAAATGCTAAAGTGCTATTTTACATAGTGCATTGCGGATGCTACTAGCATAGATATCTTAAATAGATCTATTTAAAAGACACCAAGAGATATTAGTCTCGAGGTTCCTATCTATTTTCAAAAACAATTTAAATATAGGTGCCTCAAGACTGACATCTCTCAATGTCTTTTAGATAGATGTATTCAAGATATCTATAATACTATTAATGTGTCATATAATAAAGAGGGTTAAACACTTTTAACCCAAAGCTATGAACCAGTGAGATCACAAGCGAGGGACCTCATCCCCAACGTAAGCACTTAACAATTGCACCCCAATGGGGTTTGAACCTTGATGACAAGAACAACAAAACTTAACCATCACACCATGCCACTATTAGCATTAATGCATCATATAATAATTATGTCAAATTTATATTAATATATTACCATTTACAAAATATATCTAAATTATATTTTTATAAGTGTTGTATTTTTTAATTATTTATTATTATTATTTATATTCAAATGAATTTAATGATAATTAATAAATTTATTTTAAGAATAAATGTCTAATAATACATTTAAATATAATATTTTTATTAGGCTTATTGTGGGCTTTGCCCACGAAAGGAAAAGTCTCACGCCTGAGACAGGGCACCGGAATTTTTGCTGGAGAGGAAAAGACTCACACCCGAGACAGGTCACTGGAATGGAATTTTGCACTTCAGAACTGCACTTCACCACGAAGATTTGCACTTCAGAACTGCACTTCAAGTCTGCAGTTCTCACGCCCTGTTAAAAGCACCGCCATTGGCGGAGAGCAGCGGGGAGGATCACGAAGTGAAGGCGCCGAAAAAGAGGGCTGAGACATGGATTCAGGTGGAGATACACACTTTTATTGCATTGCGGCACGAGATGGACAGTTTATTTATTACTTCCAAGTCGAATAAGCATCTGTGGGAGCAAATTTCGCTCAAGATGAGAGATCGAGGGTTTGATAGGTCGCCGACTATGTGCACTGACAAGTGGAGGAATTTGCTCAAGGAGTATAAGAAGGCCAAGCACCAGGACAACAGGGGCGGTGGTGGATCTGCCAAGATGTCGTGCTACAAAGACTTGGAGGATTTGCTGAGAGAGAGAGCCAAGATCGCCACTTACAAGTCCCTTCTGCCTCCTCCTGCCGCTGTCGGCGCTGCCGGTGCCACTGCCGCTACTCTCAAGGTCGACACTTATATTAATTTCTCGCCCAAAGGTTAGAATTTTCTTGTTGCTTCAGACTTTTGGTTCTTCAGAATTTTTCTGTTCTTTTTACCTTTCGCTGAGGGTGCTTCTAATAGCATGAACTCATGGAGCTGTTTACTGCTTAATTTTTAAGGTTAAGGTGGCTCGATTTGCACACTTAATAATTTGAAATCTTTGGCTAAATGGTGTAGATGGCTACGACTCAGGATTGCAAACTTCGTACTGTAGATGGAAACCCAAGGCGGAGTGACTGAACGTAATATGCAGTCACTGCTTGTATCCTAAAATTTGCTACGGCGGGCTGCATTTTGTGTTCTTTCCTTTTTTATCTTTTCAACACTCCAAACTACGGTAATTGAAAAAGCTCAAAAAACTCTAAATTGAGTAGCACTGGTTTGAGTGACGACCTATCGAAGTCACAGAACATAACAACACAACATTATAAGTCACAGAATTTGAATTTGTTAGTTTATGTTATGTTCTGTGATTTTGAATTTGCTAGTTTAGTGTGAATTTGAAGTGAATATTTCCCCTTCGAACTCACACTACAACCAGACCCATCGAAGATTTTAACTTTGCCAAAGACTGCTCACAAACATAGAGAATCAGTCTTCTCCATGCCAAATCAGAGTTGGCAATTAATTGCAATGGGACCATCTGATCTTGCACCATCAGCAACTCCCTCTTTAGAGACTTTTTTCCTTCGTGTGTCTTAAACCTGTTGCCAGTGCTCCAGTCCCCATATATCAACCTCCAGGTCTATCTCTCACGCTTTCAATGATCTTCGAAGGTCTCATACCAACAAGCTTTGCACAGCTGCCAATACCTAAAAACAGCATCTCTTACTTTCTAGAGCTCCATCATTTAAGCACTTCATACAAATTGGAACATAGTCTTTATGCAGTTTCAGAACTGCAGCTTTGTTGCTTGTCTCAAGACAAAATGCTACCCAATTTAGCATCAAAGAGCGGACTAAAAGAACTTTATTCTTAGTGGTAGTTTTCACATCTTCAGTGACATCCACAAGAGATAGACAACCAACTTTATGTATTGCCTAAAGAGTCTGTATAAGAGAGTTTTCCATGACAGGTTTCTTTTCTTTCAATTTTCCCAATAGAACTGGCAGAAGTAAGCGTATTCCTCAACTAAAATCTTTTCTTAATCCTCGAGCACTTGCTGGATCACCAGGCACAGTTTTCCCTGACCCGAAATTGGCTCCATAATCCACAAAAACGACACTGTCTACTATGTTGTACAGGGGAATTGAAATTTTACCACTATCAACAAAATATGATCGACCAACAACTGCACCTTCTTCATACCCTCAGACATTGTTAGTTCCTCTGATGGCAAGTGCCTCATGAGGAGCCAAATCCCCATATACATTTCCACCAGAGAAGCTTGCAACACAACGAACACGGGACCTTCCTTTATCTTCCAATGCGTCCCAATCTATTGGTACACTAGCTGCTTTGAAAACCTTTTTAACAGATTCAGAGATCTCGGGCCCAATACCGTCTCCTAAAAACAGAGTGGCACAAATCCTTTCTCCATTTGCAACAGACCCCGGTTGTCTGGTAAAAGGCAATAGACTAGAATAATGCGGACACAGATAACTACCCTGTTTCTCAGTCTCTTGTACCAAACTAGACGCACTTTTAATTTTCAATGTTTGCTCTGTTGGAATGGGTATCAATGCATATTGAAGAGGCTCTAAATGACTTTGATCAACTTCCTCCCCTTCCTCAGCCAACATAACATCTTCACTCGCCTCAGCCGACCTTACTTCTCCGAGCTCCTCGGCCTTGAATTTTGTGCTTTCCACACCCTCCAACATATCAAGCTTAAGAAAGAGCATGGTTTCCTTCATCTATCCAACAACTGTTAGAAAAGTCACAGGCATCTGCAACCATGGCATCTCAGTTCCACCAGCGGCTCTACTAATGAGCTCCATCGTAGTGACATGCACATGTTCTTGCCATTGGGATAACCGTTCCTTCTCAACACCAATAGGCTCTATGTCTGCACCATCTTCCTCTGCCACAAGCACACACGGAAACTCCACAATGTATCTCCAAACACCCTCAACGTCCATTTTTTGATACAGGAATTCATCCTTCTCAGTGGCTGCGAGTGCACATTTGTCCTGCTCCCTCACCTGGGCAATTAAATTATGCTCCTTTCCATTTAGCGATTGCTCTCTCTTCTGTGGCTCGCGATTATTTAAGCCTTCATCATTCACAACGCCATGAACATTTCCCTTGTCCATTTTCATAAACAATCCCAATTTCTCCCAGGGATTCCCTCCATGCAGCGGAAAGGATGACAACCCATCTTGGGAGTGGCCAGGACTAGTCCCGTCCCCATAACTGACAACATGATCACTCTGTGAAGTTCTGAGCATCTCCATATCTTTCAGAATTTGAGAGTTCTCATCAGTTTCTACAGATTTCTCCATCTGTTGTAAAGCCAACCGTGCAGCCTCACATTCAATTTCCAGCTTTCATTTTTCTTCAGTTGCAGCCTCTGCTTCAGCTTTCATTCTAGCCAGTTCGACAGCTTTTGCTTCTACTTTAAGCCTTGCTTTCTCTTCCTGTTGTCTTCTCTTGAGTTCTCTGTCAACTTCACCATCTGGACCTTTTCCGCCACTGCTAGCCTGTAGGGCTTTCTTATCGGAGTCCTCCAAATTGGCCACCATTGCACTCTCAGCCTCTCTGCTTTCACCTGCATGCAATTCTGCTTCAATAAATGGCATATCTTCATCCATTGGAGTGGTTCCTACAACAAATTGTGCAACCAGGGGAGTTTCATCTATTTCCATCAACGAAATTCCACATTCAACAGTAGCAAAAGCTATTTCTTCACGAGGCACTACTTGTGCTTTTAACTTCTTACTTGTGGAATTGTGATCATAATTTCTCATCCTACATTTCATGGAATTCCTCACTTCTTCTCGCTCCTCTGGACGATCAAACGTGACCCTCTTCTTACCTTTCATTGATTTCAGCTTTGAAGATTGGTTCTTTTTGTGTGAATTCTCAAGACCTTACTTGCCCATGTGACCAAGCCTCTTGAACTAGGGCTCCAAGTCACTATCCACCATTGCCTTTGTAGCTCCCACCTCATTGTGACTCTCTAGCACATATAAAGTGTTTAATTTGCTGCCTTCTGCAATCACTCAGGCTCCTTTTGTCACTTTCCATCTACTTAGTTCAAAAGTGACTCCACATCCTTGAGAACTCAATTGCCCAACTGAAATTGAATTATGTTTCAGTTGAGGGACATACCTGACATCCCTTAACAACCAAATTTTTCCATTTGTTAGTTTCAACAAAACATCTCCTATGCCAACAATATCAAGAGATTTATTATCTGCAAGAAGGACCTTACCAAAAACACCGCTTTGAAAGGTTTTGAAAAATTCCTTACACCAAGTAACATGAAATGAAGCTCCTGTATCTAACACCCAAGCATCTGCTTCAATTTCTTCTTCGGTTAACAAAAGTACACTATCTTCCATATCTGCTCCTTGGCTCTAACCGAGCTCTGATACCAATTGTTGAGGATTAAAGGAGCAGATAAAAAAAAGAATTAAAAGTCACACAACATAACATAACAACATAACAACATAACACAAGTTTTAACGTGGTTCACCATAAATGGCTACGTCCACCAAGAAAGCAGGGAATAATCTTATATTAACCAATGATACAACACAATACATGAACTATACTTATACACTCATATTCAGCTATGAACTCAAGAGTTGGGAGGAGATGAAGAGTCGAATGACCGTTGGGCTTCACATCCCAACAGGAACCCCAATGTTGTTGGAGACATTCTTCCCCGGGCTGGGGGAATTCAATGGCTAGAAGTTGGATCTAACTATTCTTATAAAGAATATAGGGAAAATATTTGCACTTGAGAGTGACGATTCCTCTCAATTTCTGGCGAAATGTTTTTAATACTATTATCAAATGTAAAATTGAAAATCTGGGTAAAGGCTCCCAAAAATTGCTGAACTATGGCATCCTAAAGCCTTTCAAAATATTAGGTAGGAAGCTTTTCCATAGGCATTCGTGGCAGTTATAGAAAATTTAAATAGTTAACAAATAAACTGTGAAGGTTTGATAGTGACATTAAATTTTGTCTACCGAATCAATACAGATCTATCAAAATGGAGGTAAAGAGGTTGGGATATGGGAGGCTTCATGAATACTTACAGGCAGACACAATTTAGTTTGAACAAGATCATTTTTAGACTGAATGAATTGTAAAGAAATCAATAAAATAACTTAGGAATCAGAAGCCGAGATCCTACAATCATTCAGGCAGCTGTACAAATGGCATTGCCAAAAAAGTGAAAAGGGTTTCAGATTTTGCCAGGATCTGTTGGACACAGGATCTCCAAGGGCTCAAGAAAATGTGGCGTCTGCATTGCTCAATTTGGTCCAATGCGGTGGGGAGTGTGTTGTGGTTGATATCTTGGACATGGGCGTCGATTGCCCGTATTGTCTGATGGGCTCATTTTTTATAGGGAAAATTTTCTAAAAAATAAATACTAAATTTATTTATAATTTTGATTTCGAATCTGCGTTTTTATTTTAGAACCCAACATAAGAAGGGCCACAATTGCAACAATTTTTTCCTGCTGTTAAGCGCCATAGTACTGCTGCAAAGAGCAGGAACTCCCATAGATCATGGCTGGCACAACCCATACAAGCGGGGCAGGTATAAATCCTTGCTTAGGCAATGAAGCTTTGTCCGTGTCTAAACAAATTCCTTCACTTTTCCTCTCATCATTCATGCTATGCGCCTTTCATAATTTATAATTTCAACACATCATGTCTGTAATGGGATTGTTATGCATTTGTTTTCATAATTATATTCCCAACCTTGTAAATTTAATGCGATCCTGCCTCCCATGTCCTAGTTGTATACCCGCTCACAAGTCACCCTGTCAATCTCTCCCAATATTCTACAATCCCTGGTTTATGTAACTCATATTATTATATTTTGTGTGATAGTTTTTGTGAATGTTGTGGTGATCCTCAAGTGGAACTTGCAAATCACACTGCATAAAAATCCATCTTAAATATGCTTTTGATGGATGTTCATACCTCATCCAAAGCTCCCAAACCATTTTTCAGATTGTTTCATTTAGCATCACCAATATTATCCACAAGAACATTGTCCTTGTTTAAAATGATGGAAATGGTTCACATCTCTCAGAACAATTTCTCTTGCAACAATCTTGGAGATGAATTTAGATGCAGTGTGGCAATCAGAACATACTTGAAGGTTCTTAACAACTCTAATAGTTGTACCAGGGCCATGTTAACAAACCAAATGTAATTGCTAACTTTTCACTATGGTGGTAGATAAATGATTCTTTATACCCTGCTAACTTCATTTGCCAAGCCAATTTCTCCTACTTTGCATAGCTCTGCCATGTTTGTGGATGTGTCTGTCTCCTACACAAAAAAACAATCTCTTTACTATTTGAACCTTGTACAAATGTTTTAGAGAAGAACATAAGTTGGAGCATTTTTAAGGATCCAACTAAAAAAGCAGTGTTGCTGGAAATACTCAGTTTATATTCATATATGATCCACATGTACCACAATTTAACCAGCATCTTAGTAATAATTTTTAAGGTGTCATCAATATAGCCAACACGGGCACGAAGGTCAACCATGCACACCTAATGATCAACTATATATGTATATTGTAATGCAATAAGTGGCTACTGACGGTAGGCATGTGCAGCCCTCGTATCCACTAAACTCCATTGACTGATGCACCTAGAACCCAAGCAAAGCTACAATGTTACTTATATGTTCCATAGTGTTTCTCAGTAATTCAAAGATTTTGAGAGGTTCCTTGGTAAAATCCATTTTGTGCACATTGTGCAATAAATCATTTCATTTCATGAGATGACATCTCTTTGAGGCATTCTGTCAAACAATTCAGGTGTTTTGTCTATGATTCCACATCTTGCATAAATGTCTACCAGAACATATCCAACTATAACATCTGACAAAAGTTCCCCTTCCATTATGCTTTGGTGCATGTTCATAAATCTCATCCCAAGTAAAGCTCCCATTTTGGCACAGGCAGGAAGACTGGCAATAAAATAGTCTTATACTGCCTAAACAAGCTCATCACGCCAAAAGCAAAAAATACTTACAAACCCAAACAGATTTAATGCTCATTTAAAATTTAAAGCTTCAGACTTCAAACCTAGATATTCAGCATGGTCTAATGTTAGAGAGAATTTCCTACATATAAACATGTTTAAAGGCATGCTTATTAGAAATGGACATAATAAGTGACCTAGAAATTATGGTTTATGTCTCGGGCCTGTCTTAGTCAGTCGGAGTGGGGTTAACCTTAGAAAAAAATTATTATGCCTGGATAGGTTGAAGGACACATTTATTAATAATTCACTGAATGAGTAGCCTTGAGACTAGAACTATTCTTGTAATCCATTTCTTAAGTTACAAGGCTCACCAGAATTTGATTTCAGTTAGAATCCAAAAGTCAATAATACGAGAAATCCAACATGCACACAAATTTGTCCACCAGATCTCAATTATCTATTGTAACTTGTGAATTAGATATGCACAGAAATTTTCAAAAATAATGACAGTTGCAGACCATCCACCAGTCTTATCTAATTTATTCGCTGGATTTCCATTCTTGTCCAGCACTCCCCCACTGGTAAACTTAGATAAGTTTTGTTCTTCTTTCTGCACAATTCATTAATAATTAATGAGAACTCAAAAAATAAAAATAAAAACACCTTAGAAAAGAGAAGAAAATCCAAAAAAACAAACCAAAAATCCATCCTACATCAAAGAAACCAAATATATATTTAGAGGTTCTAGGCTTAAGGAGATAGTGTTTATGTACTCTATACCAATTTGAGGAGATTGAGGAGTCTATCCACCAAGTGGAGACCACTTCTTAACACATCACGAACAAAAACACTCAAACCTAATCAAACCTAATGGTAGAGAAAGCTCTAACACAACTTTGACACCAATAAACAAACTTCACCCATAAATCAAGGAAAGCTTCCTAAACTAACATACAGAACATTTCCGCAAATCCCAAAATTGGACAAAAACTAACTATACATTTTATGAATATTAGCAGAGGAAAAATTCGAAAGATATAATGGAATGAGTGCGTAGTGACTATATAAGACTATTCTTGGCAGATGTTTCTGATAGAACTTTGAAATCTTCTGACAAAAAGAACTGTACATTTTCTAAATATTAGCAGCGGAAAAATTTAGAAAGATAAGATGGAACGAACAGATAGTAGCTACAAGATTTTTCTCAACAGGTGTTTCTGATAGAAGTTTTTAGTCCTCTGACATAAATTACTATATAGAAGGAAATCTACCCAACTGTGTGCTCTGGGCAAGGTGGCAGTAAACACTCATTAACCAATTCAAATAAACAAAAATTTCGGAAATTAAGGTAAGACCCTAATTTCTGTGCTTGGGATCAATGTGCTATGGGAGGAGATATTAAATTGAAATAAACCCACAGAACCAATTCCTTCAATTAAAAGGTAACAGAATTGTTTTACAATGAAATAAAACACATCAAAAAATGAACCGGATGAGTACGGATTCCCAATAAAAAAACTCACCGAAACCATGGCAAGTGACTTACCTTAAGATTCTGGACAAAATTTTCCATGCTGTCAACCATGCTGATAAGGAAAAATGGGCAGAATTTGTGGCCACCCCACAATCTTATTACCTTCTTTAACCCCCACCGCCTAAGTAAAGGCATATAAAATTAATTCTATAAGTGGCTCTCAAAGAATGTCACTCTTGGGAACATAAAGTACCCATTTGCATACAATAGATTTGTTAAACAAGCTTATTAAACTTTCAAGAAAGAATTAGCAGGTGTAAAACCAGAGTCTCACAACCCTGCTAAAATCCTTGTAAAATCAGAAATCTCTCAACCTAGAGAAGTGCCACTTTGAGGACCATGGCCAATTCCTCTTTGAAACAACCTACAAGCTTGGGATCCAACACTTCCTCCAACTCATTCTTCTTTTCAATTCTAGTGCATACCCACTTGACAAGATCCTTGTTTTCTCCAAATGCAGGGTCTACTGGTCACCCTCCAAAACTGTAGATGTCGCTTTTTTCATTCACCTTGATAAGATCATTGAAGTCTTTGTTCAAGTCCTATGCAAGGCATTCTTGATTATCTCCAGTTTCAACCTTGATGTTGTTCCAATAAGATCTGTTTTAGCGATAGAAGGTTTAAAATGTTTGAAATCACTGGAGGAGCTCCCGATAAGTGACTGTCCAGAGTTTGAGGTGCTTCCAAGTCTTTCAGAAATCACTTATGTATAAGAAATTCAATTGAAAAAATGCCACAAATTGGAGAAGATAGAAGGTTTACAAGTTCTGAGATCACGGGAGACCCTGAAAAATTAGCGACTGTCCAGAATTAGACAGGCTTCCAAGTCTTGAAGAATTAATTTCTCTTAGAAATATTGATTTGAGGATTTGCCACAAATTAGAGAAGAAAGAATATATCACTGTATCCTCTAATTCTTTGCTTCATTTGGCAAAATTCAGGAAGCCTATAAGAGTATACAAAACATAAGAATTAAGAATGTAGCCATGTGGATCCAACATATGTAATTATCCTTTCTCCAAACCTCCTACTTCCATCAGTAGTAGTTATAATAGTTTGTTTGTTTTGCTAACAAATAAGTTTACTAATTTTCTCTTGCAATGACTGCTTTTTCAAAATAATACCAGTTATGTTAGTGTGGAAAATGGTAATAATGATGTTTTAAGATACAAATCCTACAAAAGGAGGAGAGTTATCCTTATCAAAAGATCTAATGTTGGAGACTAATAGTTCTCATATGTGTATTGATTCTCTTGCTTTTCATGTGCTAGACAATTTGGGTCAATGACTAATATTTCACAATAATAACAAGTAAAGATAAAAGAAGTGAATAAAGACATACATGATTATGGTGGTATTCTTTCTAAAGATTCAAACCACTATTTTATTCTTACTTAACATTCTTTATTCACACCAAGAGTAGGTTGTTGGAATACTCAACCTCCTCCACTTACTACCTATGTGGACCCTACGACACTTAAATTAGAAATATGCATTTGTGCGGCTAGCTGATGTAAGAATAATGGTGTTGTCTTCTCACAACACCATATTTTACAGAACTGTAAATCTGTAAATAAGAATGATAATTACAATCTCATTCACAAAGTTATATGTATGTCCACATTAGGATCGATTGCCACCCATTTGAAAGAGAGGAGAATGCAAACAATTAGAACTCATGAGATGTTGTCTATGAATACAAAAATACATGTTAATTAGAGTGATAAATTAAAGAAAAAACTTAATCTACACTGACAAACAATACTGAGTTAAAAAATTGCATTCAACAAACCAAACACATGGAAGTTAGGGATGAAATTAAGAAAAAGAGGTCAATAAAAATAAGATAAGGAACATTCTATTTGGAGTGTCAAAGATGAATTTTCAAATAAGTTAGTGATGAAATTAAAAAAGAGTACAATAAAAACATAATAAGGAATGTTTTATTGTATGTATAAAAAAAGGAAATAATAATAAATTTAAGAATTTTATTTCAAATCAAGAAATATTTCAAATAGAGTGAATGGAGACAAAAAGATAATGTAAATTGAAACTAAAATGCATCAAAACCTCTATGATGGTGTGGATGTGCTTTGTGAGCTCGTTAATTCAATAACATTTAATTATAGATTGAGCATTTGCCCATAATGAAATGAAGGAAGAAACAATTGATTTATAGAATTATGCATGAGAATGTGAACGGTAGACATAACATGAACTATAATGTATAATGTCATTCAGTTCTCCATGCTCATCTATATATGTGTAAAGGAAAAAATAATATTCTAAGATTAGTTTAGTAAATATACTTTAATTTTAACTCAATTAATTTTATTTATAAAGTGTAATAGAATATTTATATATTAAATTAAGAACTAACAAAAAGTTTGGAAAATACTTTTTTTATATTAGATTAACATAAAGAAATTACAACCAGCATAAAACTGAAATCAAGAGAAACAAACAACTTCACAGCACAAAACAGAGTGCAGAAAATACTTTATAGAGCATATAACTCAACACCACACACAAATATAAATCAAAATCGGCGTATCCATTGCAACTTCCCTTCCGTGCAAGTGCTAGTTATAATTGTTGCATGGAACCATCTGAGCCACAAATAGCAACAGTCAGTTGCACCATGGAACCCCAATGTTGTTGGAGACATATTCTTCCTTGTGGGGCTAGGGGGGAATTCAATGGCTAGAAGTTGGATCTGACTATTCTTATAAAAAATATAGGGAAAATATTTGCACTTGAGAGTGACGATTCCTCTCAATTTCTGTGAAATGTTTTTTAATACTATTATCAAATGCATAAAATATTGAAAATTTGGGTAAAGGCTCCCAAAAATTGCTGAACTTTTTAGTTTTGTGAATGTGTTGTTAAAAATATTTAGTCAGTATATTCAGACGTGTATGGTTCTTTAAATTTGGCCATAGCTCTTGTTGAATACCTTGTACAGTCATGTGAGCTGGTCCTTGTGTAGTCAATAAACAAAAGGGAGGTCAATTCTTCTCGAGCGTACAAAGTACTGACCCTTTTTGTCAGGTAAATTGGAAAACTCAAGACATATAGCCCCAAAATATCAGATGCTTACTTTCTGAATAGTTTCTCTTCTTCCTTTTAAAGGAGGAACACCCCTTTCTCTTCTACACTGCTCTTCTCTTTCTCTGTTTTCTTTCTCTGAATTCTTTACTCTGTTTCTCTGTCTTTACTATGCTCCCCTAAATTCTTTACTCTCTTTCTCTAAGGTTCCTTGGCAGAGCTTCCTTGTCAGTGAAGGAGAGAAGAAATATGAGATAAGAACATTAGTCAATAGTTTTTCACCAGTGTCAAGACGGGTTGGACCTTTCTGGAATGATTCAAATCAATACCCAATAGAAGATATTGAAGGGTTCCCATAAACAGATCTGTTCTCGCTCATCTTGGTCCATGGATATAATTCAAGGGTAAGTAACGAATCTTATTTTCTGCCTGTTTTTCTTTATTTTTGGTCAATAATTTCATGGCTGCCGTTGGATAACAGGTGACATGTGTGCTTCCAGTAGAATATAGTAATTTAAAGATAGGGTTTTAGGGAAGGGATAGGAGCTAGGGCTAGGGCTTCAATTCTTATTTCGAAACTCAATTTAAGGTAACAAAATTGAAATGAAAGGGTTGTCTGAAAAGTGGATGCTTTAGAGTTGGAGCTTTGGAAGAGCGCTTGTAATGCAAAGATGCAGTTATCAAGTGCACGGTTTTGCAGGAGCAGTTACAAAGGTTTGTAAAATACCACAATCCTGTTTCCATGACTATATACCAAATTTGATGTATATGTTGATTTCCTAAGATATATTGCGCTTGTAAAAATTCCTCTACCTTCTTCAGCATGCATGTAGGCAGTTTTAGACCTTGGGTTTCTGAACTAATGTGATTATTTTTTATTGAATACCAGGAAGGAATGAATTTCTGAGTATTCCAAAAAATTTGTATCAGAGGAAGAAATTAGAAAGAGACAGGTATTACCCAGCCTAGAAGTGCTTGGTACTCCACTCATATTTGATCTATGTTCTTTTCTTATTTGCTATGAAATATACAATCAAAGCTATGTGCATATTACTACTGTTTGTTTGCTTCCTAATTATTTTCCATGCCCAACCAATATAAAATTTATATCTATGTTGAAGTATTTGTAACTATGTTGCTTGTTTGGAGTACACTGATGTTTGTTGTTTTATCATCACAATGAGATTTAAACCGTAAGATTTAGAATGGAAATCTACTTGGAATGAATCCATGTTTCTCCTGTCTTGTTTTAAGTAAAAGCAGATTCCGCAATATCCAAGAATCTAGCATGAATACCTACACGATTTAAGTACAGATGCCCTGAATGAGGCTGCACTGCCCATAAGGAACTATATGCATCAAGAGAAATACGGTAGTTTTCTGATACAGATATCTAATACAAACAACTTTGTCTCCTTTTAACATAGAGAGATTGATAGATCTGTAAGGGGAAACCACACAGTTAAATTTAATATGAAGGATTTGGATGTTGGTGATTTCATTTAGTTCTTTGTTCACGTGGAGATTAAAAACATTAAATTTATTTATAGAATAGTGAAGAAATGGGCACAAATATGTGCACCAATTTGAATTGAGGACTCTTTTTGGCAATATAGTTTTCTATTCTTCAGGGAGAGGTTTCTGATCCTTCATCCTATCTTTCTACTTAGGAATGTTTTTGGTTAGCGTAAATTTAAATATGATGTGTTAGATGCATTTTCCTATCACCTATTTTGCCAAAATATTTCCGTGCAACAATCTTTGTGAAAGTACTCGCTGGAGTAACAGTAGGACTTTATTTTCCAGGAAACGTACAAAGTTGCTGCTGCAGGGAAGTTTGTTGAATGCCAAAAAACAATACTTGTTCTTAGCAGACAGTAGAAGGCCCTTGCTTCTCCAGTGGACTCTTTAGAATTTTCATATGACACAGAAAAGGTATATGGTCAAGGAAAAGGCACGCCTTCCACTTTAAAGTAAAAT
>VDFB02047298.1:0-23225 GCA_007258455.2 Sequoia sempervirens | reverse complement strand
TATTGTCATTAAGGCTTATGATGATGAAGAAAGAAAATCAAAGGGGTGGTAACACTTCCTATCAAAATTGGTCCTGCGGTAATGAAGACAAAGTTCCAGGTCTTGGATCTCACCCTCCCTTATAACCTTCTGCTAGGTAGACCATGGATTCATGCCATGAAGGCGGTCCCTTCCACATATCATCAGTGTCTTAAATTCCCTTACAATGGCACCGAAATAACTATAGATGGTGATCCCGATCCTTTCCAATATTGCACCAATCTCAAGGAGATCCCTCAATGTCAAGTGCCAGTCAACCAAGAGGCCTCACTATCTAAACCATCTTCTTATGTTGACCCGTCCACACTCACTCGAACATCTGTTTCACCCCCACTTCCTACCCCTCCTAGGGTCGAGATCCAAGACAAGGGTTGTGGAGAGTATTACATGAAGACTTCTTATTGTGTTAGCCATTTGGTTCCTCCTAAGTCATATGGTTTACCTATAGCAGGTAGGGGACAATCTACGATCACTATACATGTTCCCCCCACAACAAATTTCACTAAATGGGGTGAATTAAGCAAAGAGGCTGTGGATACAGAAGATGTCACTTCCTGGCTGTACAAGGAAGATAATCAAGAACCCCTTTTACTTGCTCATATTCCTACAAGTCTATATGGAAAGGGTTTCAAAATCATGCAAAGCAAAGGATATGACGGACAAAGTGGTTTAGGTTTAAACCAAGATGGTAGAGTGGAACCAATATTTATTTCTCAATGGCCAAAAGGAGTAGGGCTAGGGTTTCAACCGATTCAGATTGGCGTTCCTAGTACTCCATCACCCTTACTTGAGGAAGTACGTGCTTTAGAAGATACCAAGACATCTCACGAACCTGTAGACCAACATCATTATGACTCCCCCGATTCTAACGATTATGAGTGGGATTCCCTATCCTCTATTTCCTCCATGGACCTTGACAAGTTATTTGGAGAACTCGACTTGATGTTAAGTTCTTCACCCAATCCTTTGAATTCCTGTCCACCAAAGAAAATGACAAAAGAGGAATGGTTTAAACATTACTATTGGGAATCACTTGATTCCACCTCTTGGCAACCTCAGCCACTTGTTTCCGATAGTCAAACCTTGGCGTTAGGCCCACCTATTCATCCACCTAAACCCAAACCCAAGAGCAAAACAGACTTGGTACAAGACTTTTGTAATCACATGAATAATTCAATCTTTACCTTGACCCCATTAGACTTTGATAACTTTGACGATGACATGCCCTTAGTTTATCCCCAACTCATAGATTGGGATCAACAAGATACACCTGTCTTAGACACTTTTGAGAACGATGAAGCAATTGCTGAGTTCCTGGGATTACGTGAAGGCATACCTAACGGAGATCATAAAGCTAGTTTTACCATTGACTTGGACAATAAAGCATATTTTGGGGAATCTGTTTAATCTTCCAGGCGCAAAAATGAGAAAAAGAATAAACAAGATAAAAAGGATGAGTCTCTAGGTGAAAACCGAAAGGCACCTCTAGACAATGAAAAAGTAAAAAGAAAGGACGCATCCGAAGGTGAAAACCTCTCTGAGGCGCCTAAGGATGGAGGTTTGAACATTCTCCCCATTACACAGGAAAAGTCACCCATGCTCATGGAAGAATCAGTAGAAGTCAACATAGGCACAAAAGAGAATCCTCGATTGATTTATTTGGCAGTGTCATTGACAACACAAGAGAAATCGGAGTTCCATGATTTCTTTGAACAGAGACAGATAAATTTTGCTTGGTCATATGCTGACATGCCTGGGTTGGATCCTGAACTTGTTCTACATCACTTGCCTTTACAACCAGGTGCCAAACCAGTAAAACAGAAGTTTAGAAAGATGCATCCACAAATTGCTTTATTAGTCAAGGCAGAACTCAAGAAACTCTTAGACGTTGGTTTCATCAGACCTATTGACTATGCAGATTGGATTTCCAATCTTGTACCAGTTACCAAACCAGCTGGGGGCATCCGCATCTGCATTGATTTTAGAGATATCAACAAAGCTTGTCCTAAGGATGACTTCCCTTTGCCTAATATTGACATGATAGTTGACATGATAGCAGGCTATGAGATGTTGTCCCTTATGGATGGATTCTCAGGCTATAACCATATCAGAATTACCACTGAAGATCAACCTGTACATCCTTCACTTGTCCATGGCGAATGGTCATGAATGTTATGCCCGGACTCAAGAATGCAGGAGCAACCTATCAATGTGCCATGACTACTATCTTTCATGATCTAGCAATACTGACTTCAGCGGAGGATTATGTCGATGACCTTATTGTAAAAATCCAAGACACTAACATTTACAAGTTTTATCGGTATTTCGTGAGGTTGGAGAAGTATACCGTGAGACTCAACTAAAGAAATGTGTGTTTGGAGTCAAGTCAGAAAAAATGTTAGGTTATATCATTTCTAGATCTAGGCATTGAAGTAGATCCAGCTAAGGTAAAAGCAATCATGGACATGCCACCACCCAACAATCTCAGTCAACTAAGGACATTACAGGGAAGGTTGCAATCTATCAGAAGATTTATAGTGCAGCTAGCAGACAAGACACACCCTTTTCAACATCTACTTAAGAAAGGAGTACCCTTTGCATGGACACCTAGGTGTGAAGAGGCTTTTCAGCTGATTAAAGAATATTTAATTACACCATCTGTTTTAATGCCACCTGTTGAAGGGAGACCATTGATTCTTTATATCACAGCAACCCATTCATCACTCAGAGCATTGCTTGCACAGAATGACGATGAAGGTCATGAAAGGGCAGTCTATTATATCAGCCGAACTTTGGTTGGTTATGAGCTCAATTATAGTAACATTGAACGTGCCTGTCTTGCAGTAGTATTTGCTACCCAAAAACTGAGGCACTACATGTTAAACCATCAAACAATGCTGGTTGCTAAAATAGACCCTCTGAAATATCTTCTTAGCAAGGCAACATTAACAGGGCGACTGGCCAAGTGGGTTATGATACTTAGTGAGTATGATATACAGTATGTAGAAAGAAAGGCTATTAAAGGACAGGTCATTGCTGATCAGTTAACTGATGCACCCATATAGGCAAATCACCCATTAGTGGCAGACTTTCCTGATGAGTTCATATTCACATTTGACACAAACATAACATGGAAACTGTACTTTGATGGTTCACATACAAATCATGGTTCAGGGGCTGGGATATTGTTTATCACACCACAAGGTGATTCCATCCCTAAGTCATTCAGGATTGCATTCCCATGCACTAACAACATGGCAGAGTATGAAGCTCTAGTGACAGGGTTTCGCATGGCGGTCAAGTGGAAAATTAAGGTTTTACAGGTTTATGGTGATTCTCAACTAGTAATCAGGCAGGTAAATGATGATTATGAGACTAAGGATGAGAAGCTTACTCCATACAAGCGCATGGCAGATAGTTTTAAAGAGTACTTTGACAAAGTCGAATTTCATCAAATACCTCGTGTTTTAAACAGGGCAGCAGACGCTATGGCTACAATTGCGTCACTTCTTGACATTCCTAACAACATGCCTAAGTTTGAGTTCTTGGTAGAACAACTTTTGATCCCAGCCTATGATATCCCAGATTCTGAAATGGTGTGTGACATCGTTGGTCCCGATTCCCCATGGTACAAAGAAATCTATGATTAACTTCATGCCGGTCATACCCATTGGCCTATCAAATAACCAACGTAGAACATTCCTCCGCAAGTCAGCTAAATATACCATCGTCAGAGAGACCCTATATAGACGCACCTTAGACAATACCTTACTGAGATGTCTTGATTCTACTGAAGCACAAGCAACCTTGCATGGGGTGCATGAGGGTATATGTGGTTCCCATTCTAGCGGTCCTACCTTAGCCAAAAGATTATGAGACTGGGTTACTATTGGCCTACTATGGAAAAAGACTCATATGTCTTTGTAACGAAATGTCGCCCAATGCCAAGTTCATGGAGATTTGATACATGCCCCGCAAGACAGAGCTTTCAGTCTCATCACGCCACCATGGCCCTTGCCCAATGGGGACTCGAATTCAGGTAAAAATCCACCCCACATCATCTAATGGACACAAGTTCATTATCACTACCACTGAGTACTTTACGAAGTGGATTGAAGCCATTCCTATGACATACATTAATGGCACACAGATTTCTAGATTTATCCTAAACTATATCATCTGTCGGTATGGTGTCCCTCAGTCCATAATCACTGACAATGGCCGCCCATTTAAGAACCAAGAAGTCCACCACTTGTGTGATGAATTTCATATCCAACATCACTTTTCCACCCCATACTACCCACAAGGTAACGGCCAAGCAGAGGCATCTAACAAGACCATCATTAGAATCCTCAAGAAGACTGTCAATGATGCTGGTCGTGACTGGGATTTACAGCTTAACCTTGCTTTATGGGCTTATCGTACAAGTATCTTACTCCCACTGGTGCTACCCCATATTCACTTGTCTTTGGATTTGAAGCCATTTTACCTATTGAGGTCGAGATTCCTTCCCTAAGGGTATCCCTGAAAGGCCATATTGATGATGAAGAGTACCGAGTGTTGAGACTCCATGAGTTAGAATTTCTAGATGAGTGAAGACAGAAGGCACTAGACCATCTTCAAGCATATCAGAATCGCCTTCACCGTAGCTATAATAGGAGGGTTTTGGAATGTGAACTTTGACATTTGTGACTCCGGTTTTAATGGAGAACCCAAAGAATCAAGCGTAAAGAGACAAACCAGAAAAAGTTTGAACCCACTTGTTAGGACCTTATGTTGTCATCGAAGCTTTGGGATCAGAGCTATCAACTCTATACCCCCTCGGCTTAACCATTGTCCTCAACACCAATCAATAGTATGCATCCGAAAAGTTCCACGCGATAGCTTCCTGGGAGTCCTTTATCTTATTTAGCAAAAATACAAAAAAAAAAAATCAAAAAAATTGTTATCAAGGTGAAAACCTGGCAAACAGGCGTCTTGGTAACACCAAAAAAATTAGATAATATGAAAAATAGTAAAGACAAATCATTCGTCCAACGGTGAAAACCACTTCGATGGTGCCTTGGATAGGTACCATGGTGAAAACCTGGCAAACATGCGCCATGTGTACTCAACTTTGCTCCTTTGTCTACTATTATTCTACTACCTTGTACATAGTCCACTTCCCTGTACATAATACCTATCCCTGTACATATCCCTTATCTTTCCTGTCCATCATTTCTATATACCATTCATAATAAGTGGTAGTCTTTCCCATAACTTGGAATGATTGACATCGAGTGCATTTCATATCCCCCGTTTTACCCTATTCATAATCGATTGGTCTTATACTCGACTGGGGGCAAACACTTGACGTGTGTCATATTGGTTCTTACATTGGCTATGTTGAAGACGTAAAACCATGGAAAATCCAAAAACATCACAAAATGACCTGAGAAAACACAAAAACATCAGAAAACTTCAAAAAAAAAAAAAAGTCAAAACATTTCGGAAATCCAAAAAAATAGAGTCAGAGTCAGTCGCACTTGTGGGTCTTTGTCGTTTGTCGAACTACGTTGCCTCTGCGACTGGACGTAGGCAAGGCCATCTGCCGATGTGCCCCCGAGGCATTAGGTCAGTCCATTTAGGTTTGTCTATATAAAGTCATGCGTCAATCCATTTGTCTATATGACAAGGTCATTGGTCGTGTCGAACTACAAGGTCTCTGCGTGTATAATGTAGGCAAGGCCATCAATCGATGAGCCCCCGAGGCCGCACTAGGTCAGTCCATTAGGCTTCGTCACATTCACTTTCACACACGTCTTTTATTTGTAGTTTGTCTTGTCGGTCAAGTCAATTCGAACTACGAGGTCTCTGCATGTACAACGAGGGGTAAGCGCTATCAATCGATGAGAGCCCCCGAGGTCGACTAGGTCGGCCCTTTAGGGTTTTTCGTCACACATACCAATTGTCAACGATCGCCTCAAGTCATGCATCAATCCGTGAACAAGTCGCCACGTCTCTAAGTCAAATCAAACAACTTGCCAAACAAAACAATCAAAACAAAATCAACTACGCTTGCTTTTGATGTGTCCTTCTTCTTGGAAACAAACGGTATCAAAACAATCAACCTATGTCTTATACGTGTGATGAGTCCTTCCCGCATAATCGAGTAAGGTCAAACAATCAAACATAGCCTTATATTGTGTTATCACATCAACTATTATCCGACTAAATGTCTTATAATGATACATGTCTTTTCTCGAACCAGGCTTTGTCATGCCTTATACGCTGTGATAGTCATAACATCAAACTTGCACTCAGCCTTTTATCCCAGATGTGTATTTCCTGAAATCAGGCTCTATCAATCAACAAATCAAACAAACAAATCATGTTTTGGAAAATATTTTACTGACTTTTTGACTTTATGGCTTGTTTATCTTATCATTTATCTTGAATTAATGATGGGATTCATGTTACTAGCTTTCTCAAGGATGTCCCATGAAGGATTTAGAGAAGCAACGACGTATCAGGATTCTATTTTCTTTGACTGCTGTCTGTCGCCTGTCTTTTTCAATTTGATTTTGAGTCATGATACTAGTTTCCTCAAGGATGTCCCATGAAGGATTTAGAGGAGCGATGACGTTTCATGACCTGTCTTTTCTTTTGTTTGCTGTCTGTGGTTTGTCCTGACAAAAAGACTGGGGCAACTTGTGCCTTTAGTATGAGTTAATGACAATCCTTGTCTGCGACTGTTTGTTCTTAGCAAGTGGATGACCTTGCACACCTTGATCTATGTCATATCATGGTGTTTTTCTCCATTTGTATTAGTCCCGCCCAATGATGATAAAGTGCAATACCTTTGTGATATAGCAAAATATCGAAGATTGCTAATACTAACATCTATCTTCCGTCATTCATTCTTTCTCGATCTTTCTTTCCGCATTAACAGTTCTTCTTTCTTACATTATGACGAAGTCCTGTGACACACAACGTTGTACATCATCCTGCATCAACATGCATGTTAGAAACATTCATACATATAGGCATATTTTACATCTAAATCACCATGGCATCATAGACAATAATCATTAAAAAACCAATACATATTATAAGCATTTCATGTACAAATCAACTGTAAATACGTGCATCACATTACATTTGTATAGCATCACATGTTGTCTGCATTATACATATCACATCACATGGCATCTCATAATCATATAGAATTAACATCATATGGAATCATACATCACATAGAATCAACATTATCTTATTAATTGTATAAACATCATAAAGTACATACAATCATCCATCACATAGGCATGTCATATAAACATCACATGTATAAATAAAGACTACATAATCAATAAATAGACAATGCATATCATAGGAATTGCCGCCGAAATCATATATATATATATCACTCAAATGTGTCACATCACAGTGTCATAATGTATCACAAATACATGGAAGCCCGCAGGCTATCGGATCAAAATACACTGTCTCAAATGGATCTCAAATGGTATCTTTATCCTGCACTACCACTGCCATCATGCCGGGAGTGTGTGGGAGACTGATGCCGGGAACCTGCTGATCTCTGAGTTGTGGGAGGTCTGTCATATGGCCCTGCTCTACGTGGCTGATCCACTCCCTCTGTGCTCACTGTCCGTGTGTGGGTCCTGGTCTGAGACCTACTACTCTGTGCCGTTGAAAAACTGGGAGCTCGTCTCTCTAGGGGAACCTCTGCCTCATACAAATCCCTGTAGTATCTCTCCCTCTCTCCAGCCCTGACTAGCTCTCTGGCGAATGCAACTGATGGTCCTATGCATAGTGACCTGAGCTCTGTGAACCTTTGCTCAGTCTCCTATCGCTGGGCTATGGCCTGATCCCTGTCCATCAAGGCTCTGTCTCTCTCCACCCGATAAGCATCCCTCTCTGCCATCAATACTCTCATCTGCTCCTCCAAGGAGGCAACCTGGGCTCGTAACATGTCTGTGTCGGGCTCCTCTGCCTCTGTCTCATCCTGTCAGGCCCTATCTCTCCCATCTTCCTCCTCATCCAGCTCCTCTAGGATCTGATGTCGAATCTCCTGCTCGTGATCATCATCCTCATCGTCGTCCTCCTGGTAGGCGCCTAGCAACCTAAGGGCATCAATCTCTGCCTCCTCTCCAACTGCCTCCTCGGCATCTCCCTCCTCTCTGCTTGCCTCCTCGGCCCCTGCCTCTACCTCTGCTGGGATATCTGGGATGTCCGGGATAACAGCCTCTGCCGGCTGCTCCTCCTCACCACCTCTGGCCACATCGAGCATGGCTACATCCTCCTCTCCTCCTCTCTCCTCTCGGATCGGTGACAAGGATGGTCCTCGTCCTCTCCGACCACGCCTCCCTCTCCTGCCTCCACGTCGGCCGCCTCTGCCATCATCCCCTCCATCACCACAGCCTCCTCTGCCTCCTCGGCCTCTCCCTCTGCCTCGCCTGCCTCTGGGACCTGTCCCACGCCGCTCTACTAGTGCTAGCTGCCCTGGATCTGTCAAGGGAATTGACTTGTGTAATGCCCACCACTGATCATAAGCTGGAGTGGTCCCTGCATCTGCTAGTCTGTCCCTCCATCCCCATAGCTGTGCCTGTAAACCATCAATATTTGCCTCTGCAGTGGCAACTGGAATCTCTGGCCCCCATAATAGGACCTCTCATGAGGACCGAGCAAACTCAGCTCTCCCTCGAGGTACATCTTGTACCTCTCCAAACTGTCTCAGTACCCGGTCCGGCAACTGCCGCTCTATGATATGCATATGGGACACTGTCTGTCCCACCAAATACTGTGTCTGTCGACAAAATGGCAAATGCTCGCCCTCATCTGACCACACCTCGCAGCCTAGGTAAGGTCTCCATGTAAACTCCTGCATCAGGTCTATAGCGTGTCTGAAATAGCCCGTGTCTCCAATATGGTGCTGTGTGGTGGCCCCCACATATCAAAAGGCATATGGCGCTCCCCGAGCTAGATCTACTGTCACAGGTGGTCTAAAAATAGCAATATGCTCCCATGCCCATACCATCAGGAGCGTGGTGCCGCAGCTCATCGACTGTGCCTCTCTATAGGCAATGTCATGCAGGTGGAAGTATAACATCCCTAGCACACACGAACCCCAGGCATATACAACTCGGCGCTCCAGCATGCCCACTAGCATCTCACCCCATCCCATAGGGAATCCATGTCCTTGACGATCAGGTAGTACTATACCGCCTATCAAGGTCGCCACTAGACAGTCTAACTGTTTATACCTCTGGGCTAACACCTGCCATCTAATCTCATAGTCATCCACCCCTAGCTGTCTAACGTCAGCGTGGGGGTAGTATCTGCACATCTCAGCTATACCCCTCTGGGTATCATAGACTACCCGTGTGCCTCTAATCGACAGTCTCAATATCCTGTATACATCCTCTAGGGTCACTGTCGCCTCTCCTATCGGAAGGTGGAATGAGGACGTCTCCGAGTGCCACCGCTCACATAGTGCCGTCAGTAGTCCCCGATTTGCCCAAATCTGGGGCATATCAGTAACATGCAACAAACCTAAATGCCATAGAGTCCGTCGCTTGGCCGACCGCAGGTTGTCTCTGAATCGAAACGTCATGGGTCTCGACTCACGTGTATAGATAGGGTCAAGTACAACCTGCACCAACATCATACATGCCTCATGTTAGCCTGGATCCTCTATTCTAATGCAACCTGACTGTTTTAACATAAAATGCAAATGCGTCGTTATTTTGCACATGCGTCATTCTTTTACACATGCGTCGCTTTTCCACAAATGCGGTTCAAAAATTACATGTGCGTCATTATTAATCAAATGCGGTTAATAATAATCACATGTGTCATAAAACTATCATTTGCGTTGCATAATCTCAAATGTGCGTCTAAATATGCAAATGCGTCGCTAAATATGCAAATGCATCTCAAAACGGCAAATGCGTTTCTAAATATACATTTGCGTATCAAAATAAACATATGCGTTTCTAAATAACAAATGCGTAACAAAATAAAACAGATGCGGTTATTCGCTAAAATTAATCTAACCGGTCGGCGTTAAAATTCAAATGCGGTTTCTCGGGGTCAAATGTGTCGTTCGCGCATCAAATGCGGTGCAAAAATAAAAAGTGACGCATAACTTAAAATGCAATAAATGTTTTAAAATACGCGCAAATCAAGAATTTTCAAAAGGTAAGTTTTAGGTCCATACCGGGGGGTCCGCGCCGGCTGGTCTCTGGAATGTCCGGATCCTGTATGCATGATGATGGGTGGCTGGAACTGGAGACATCCTCGCTGAAAGTCAGAGAAAATTTTGAAATCTCTAAGCTAGGTGGGTGCAAATGAATAGTTTTTCACCCCAATTCCAATATATACCTAGGGCTTAGGTGGCATTTCTTTCTTACTGGCCAAGTAAACTTCCATTTTCTATCATCCCATATCCATCCCTCCCATTTCTGAACCCAATTCTGTCAACTGCATTACATTTCTGCCTATTTACTGGACTAATCGGGCGCATTTCCAAATTTTTCTGACCCTTTTGGAAATTTGTCAATTTTCCTGAGGGGGCATACCTTCACCTATTCTAATCTGGAGCATTACTGGGGCATGTTTTTATCGATTTTCTTTGAAACAAAGCCGAAATGACATTGTATCAAAGAGGGGCAAATGTAGACACCGAAATCTGGTTTAAGCCTGCGACTTCCATATTCTGCATAATTCGTATTATTCATGTCATGATTAAATAATGTCAATTATTTAATTATACATCTTAACATTAATTCTTCTATTAATTAAATAATTTCAATTATTTAATTAATTCACTTTTCTTTATTTCTTCTATTAATTAAATAAACGCTTGTTATTTAATTATTTTACTAATTAACCTTATTCTTCCGGTTAAATTAAATAAATCATTATTTAATTTATTCTTTATCATATTTCAACTATAATTAAATGAATTCTTAATTTATTTAATTATTCATTTTGAGTCCTTTCATCACTTAGTTAAATAAATATTATTTATTTAATTATCCTTCGAATATTGTCTCTTGAATTAAATGAATTATTTAATTCATAAATTCTATTTTAACGCATTCCTCTATATTTTAGATAATTATGTGAGTTATCTAAGTATTCACTTTTACTCAACTCGACATCTATTTTAATTGTTTAGTTAACTCTTGATTTAATGTCTGAGTGGCATTCTCGAGTAATCTCCTCGTCTAACCATTCAATCGTCCAGTTCTAACTCATTTGCGTGCACATGCGTATTAATTAAATATTATTATTTAATTAATTAAGTGTTGTGTGTGCGTTCGAACAGAGAGTTGCTTTAATCAATCTTTATATTTGTCATGCAAAGATAATTCTTATGTCTTCGAATGCCGAACTGAAGATTAAATCATTTATTTAATCTTTAATTCTATTTCTAATTTGAATCACTCGTGTCATCACTGTCAGTTAACATAATGCATGTCTAATCAGTCAATCTCAACCGTCCGTTGATCTTTCAATCTTGGCCTGTCGTTCGAATAATCAATTTTCTATAAATTGATTTGTCATTCTTCATTCCAATCTCTCTCGCGAATTTTGTAACTTTGGAGAGCACTTTGTCTTGAATCTTCGATATTTTGCTAATCTTTATCAATAGGCTATACTTGCACGAACTTGAAAATCTGAGGGCAATTATACTACACAAGCAAAATGGAGAAGGGCAATCGAGATGAATCATGGAAATACGTTTGGAATTGGTGAGATTGTTCTAGTTTTAATTACGTTTTTACTTTCCCATGTTCTTTGTTGCTTAACGAATGAATTTGTATTTTAGATTTAGTATTGTATGCATGTGTGCTTCTAATCAATCTTCTTTGTTGTCTATAGTGCAAAGCTTTTATTCTGCGTTACACTAGGCAAACCAGATACTTGTGCAATTGCTCCTTTTGATGTGTAATGCCCATTCTAATACCAGCTAATTAAACACAATTAAATATCTAAATTTATGAAGAAATTAAATAAATAAAGATGATATGTATACTTTGAAACTAAAATTTTCCTTAATGATATGGATATAAAGATTAATGTTGGAAACTTATCCGAGGGTTAGATCCTTCCATTACTATTAATATTGAAATACACAATCCTTCATTGTCACATAAAATTTAGTGCATTCATTTCACAATTGAATTACAAGATCTTTAATGAATAATTATTTGTTAGATTCAAGATCTTTCTGAAATACAATGCCCACTGCAAAATCGCATTGATTAAATGCAACAAATTTATCTAAACTACAGTAACAATTAGTCATATAGCATAAACAAGGTAAATTATTCACAAAGATTAATAAACAGTTATGAGAATGAAAAGATGATAACCGTCCAAACCAGCTATAATATTGATATGAAGAGTCAAGGCAAGCATACCTTTCTTTAGCGAGGTATATGTTTCATGCTTAACAAAAGAATGTTGTAATAAAAAAACAAATCTTTCTTACTACTCTCCACCCAACCATCCCCAAGCATAAATCTAGCTCACATAGAGCAGTAATAACCATAAGCTCACACAGAGCAAGTTTTATCTTTGGCTCACACAGAGCAAATTTTGCACTTGGCTCACACAGAGCGAACTTTGTGTTTGGCTCACACAAAGCAGTCAATGACTCACACAGAGCAAGAAGTCAAAATCCACACTAATTCCAAAATTAATTCCATGTTAATCTTAGAACAAAAACATTAACAAGAACAACAAATTTCATATTACCTATTCTTTTCTCTCCATTTGAATCCCTCCTCCCCCTCCATTTTTCCTCTAGCTTTTCTCTTTTTTGATCTTTCCCTGAACCTCCCTCAAAACTCTCTTGCTTTTCTCATTTATAGAGCTTCCATTTGAAATCCCTTCATATTTCTTGAAAATAAAATAATAGAGACTAGACATTTTCAATAATAGCAATTGAAAACAATTATTTGAATCACTTACTTATTCTTCTAATTGCTAAACTATTTACAATTCAAACAACCTTTATTACAATACTTTTTCATAAAAATAATTAATACTTCATGTTTATTATCATTCCATTAAAATAATATTAATGTTAATTTTCATCATTTAATCATCATTGAATATTATCAAATAAATATTCTAATAAACAAAATTAGCTATGACCCAACAACCAAAGACTCTCAAAGATTTTAGCTATGCCTCACATTCTCCCCCTCTAGTCTCAAGCTTCCTCCTAGAAGCTATCAAAAAGATGTGGAATTTAAAATCTCATGTAGCCTGTGACCTCCCATGAACTGATAATCTCAAAATTTCACCATTACTAATTTACCTAATAACCAACACGGAACCCAAGATGTAGCGACATCAAAAAAATACAAAATATATATTGATACATTCTTAAAATTAAGCGACAAATACTACAATTTATAAGACATTCCAACTCTATTAACTGGCAAACATAGATCTTGAGGCTGACCTATATAGAATATGAAATAAGATTTTTCCAAAGACTTAGAAGCATCTTAAACACAAACCAATATATAATCAATAAAAACTGTCATATTTGCAACACCACATGATCAATAAATGACTTTGTAAGCTAAGAAATAGATACGAAAATTTTAACATGAACCAAGTTTGCACTTTTCATATACTCCCTAGTTGCATATGATCATTCTTACAAACTTACCTCTTCCTCTGGGCACTTCAACCTTTGTCACAAAAACAATCACTTAGCTAAAGGGAAAAGAGAACACTTAAGCATGTAAGATAATTGCAAGTCAATTATTTGCACAATCATACCAAGAAGTAACTAATAACATTTTCAAAGGGAATTCTACCCCTGTGGCAGCCCTAAATTCTCCCACTAATTAACAATTCCAAAATGCTATAGATAGAGACTACAAAAAGGAAGCAAATGAAACTAAAACTATTAACATAAGATTCGACAATGTGCTCATCATCTATTTGCCATTTCAGATTGGTAACACTGCATGCAAGCTATCTCATACAGTCTTATTCATTCAATAAAGGAATGCAATTGGTGATGCCATTTATTTCAGCTTGATTCATCACTAACCATGGCAACTACCTCCTATAGTATCCTTGTAAGGCCCAGTCACAACCCTGTATCATTTCAAGAGCACATAAGACTTAATGTAATTTTTCGTGGGCTTCCACTGTTAATTTGCATGTTATTTTTGTTGACTGAAGGGAGGAAGACACTGTTGCACCTGTTGAAAACCAAAAAATTATGGAAACTAGAGTCCCCAAACTATTCCAGGCCATGCAGCTCACCCAACCCATCCAATAAGAGCCTGAACCCAACACAAAACCCAAAACTAGTCTGGAAAGGTGAGTTCTGCAACTACATTAACAGAACAAAAGTGACTCTAATTCCATGTAAATATTACTCACAGACCACACCTTAAATTGAAATACTACCTGTATATATAACCAAGCAATGGAATAACAAATCCATAACCAAACACTCTCAGTGGATGCAACAATCCACCAATTTTAGGATGATTTGAATAGCTATTAGTTATCATAATATTCTTTGCAATACCTCATTTAATCTTTTAAATATCCCAAAGAGAATATTTTGTAATATTTGATAAAGTTTATTTTTCCTTCAACAATTTTTTTCAGTCAAATCCACAAACAAAATGGATATTATTAATTGTTATACAGTTGCAATAATGAAACTATATATGCAACAGTTATGGAAAATAAATCTTTCGAAATGAATAACAGACATACCAGTACTCAGCCCTGTAGGATGTAACCCACTAGCAAGAAGTCCCTTTTATTCACAAGGAGATTTTGACCCCAAACAGGATAGTTAGGCCCAAAATGGAGCAGCTAGATTGCAGCAGCAAATATAATAAAGAAACTACAGTCAGCAGTCACAAATCCATGATAAATTTGAGTCAGCCCAGTCAATCCTATGAACAACACAAATCAACACTAATACAACTACTAGATTAAATGAATAGCCTTTATCAATGTTTGCACTATGGTTAGCCACAAACCTTGTTGAAAATAAGGCAACACAATCAATATTGTATGTCCTACGATCCCAACAATCAGCACTATTATTATCGGATATTGACATTGATATGAGTCGTCCATCAATTTCAGACTGTTCAAGAATGAATTCAGCCTTTAAAAATAAGCCATAGTATCACATTATATCATAATTTGGTTTCAGAATGATTTTACCATGAATTCCAATTGCCTGTCTAACTTGAAGTTCATATGCAATCTCTGGATGAGATCGCACCAAGTTTGAATCAAGGGCTTTCGTCCACTAATTCAGTTATGGAAATCAGAGGGTTTTAAAATCTTTTAATCCTCCAATTCCAAACCTTGAGGTTTTTTGTCCTCCCAAGGAGTAAAAATTAGATAGTAGAATGGTTAATCAATATGTCTCCTCCTCCTCCTTGCTTGGCCTCTCTTAAATGGAGTTTTTCTCCAAAAGATATAACTCTTCAAATTTCCTTCATGACCCTTGATTAATATGAGTGAAACTATTTTAAAATAAACTTTAATTATAAGATACCTTCTTATTTTATATTTTAACTTTACATTGAGGCTCTCTTTATTATAATATTAATCACATTTCCTTGTGCAAAAATTCCCAAAACCCATAGAAAATATATGATGGACATTTTGGATTTCAACTTGGCTTAATTTTGAAAAAAAAAAGGGGTATTACGTTCTCTAATGTCTATTAAATTTATATCACATAAAAGATCCTCCCAATGCAAAGCAATGAGAATAAACTGCTTCATATTTTCTGGAACAGAAGCTGCTACTGAGCCATACAATTTATGACAACAGCTAAGCAAGTTTAAGCTATCATGCTTTAGACAGAGTTTTCAGTTACTGTTGTGAGAACTGTACTAAATGATATTGGAGGCAGCTGCAAGCCTCTATGAACAAAGCAAGCATACACCCTTATAGGCTTGAATAAGGAACTAAGGACTCTTCAAGTAGCTAGTATTGATCAATTGGATATTTTTCAAATTTTCCATAAAGATATTGCCAGTTAAACATGAAGTTTCACCTTGATTGCTATAAAACAATAATTTTTCCCTTCTGAACTCCATAAATTATTTGCTTTATTGTAATGTGACATATAAAATCTTAAAGAAATGAAATCATAATTATTGAAATTTTCAATAGTTGAAAGGAATTCACTATTTGAAAAGGTTTGCTAACATTTCTAAACTTCTAAACATATAGTTTCGTGAAGAGAAAATTACAATAAATTCTTTAATTCTCGATAACTTTTTCACTTGTTTGTAAATAAAACCTATAAAATGTTTCAAGAAACAGAATTATAACTTTAAACATTCAAATTTTCAACAAATCTAAAAATTTAGAGTTCAATACTGGACAATATTTGCAAACATTCATAAACTTCTAAAATGTATAGTTCCCCAAGATTTTCACGAGAAAGTACCACCAAAGGCTGTTGGAGGAAAATGTTCCAAAAATTATATAGTAAACTAGTAACTACACAAAGATCAAGAAGAAAAGCATGTGCCCAAGACCATTTGTAAACGTAACGATGATAATAAAGATAGTGCCTAGACGAAATATGGGTTGTACCCTAACTTAAAATCAGACATAGCTAGCATTCGGGGTTGTGACTCATTCATACCTTAAAAGACAATGCAGAACAGAGATCGTCGATTGTGACTTGGTGATGCTCACAAAAGAGTTCATTGTTTTTTGGGAAAGAATACAGATTGGCCCTTGCATTTTATACTTTAAAATTGATTATCTTCACAACTGATTGTTATTGGTGTTAATCAGAATGAAGTTTCTTTTGTTTTACAGTAAGTTGCACTTTATAACTTGTTAGGATCGTCGAAGCTCAAAGCCTCCACAACCTTCAAGCAATGGAAAAAAACATTTAAATTTCCCAATTAGTGACTTTACATAAATATTTGAAGCTATCTAGAGTCCATTACAGCTAGAGTTTTAACTTTCCTGTTGATATGGCAAGAAGATCATTTAAACAAGAATATCACAATAATGCTATGTGTGCGTCAAGATATCAGTTGCACCAGATAATGGAATAGAAACTTATATGCATAACAATGAAACGATGCAAACAATTTAAAAGACCTAGAATGGATTGCAGTGCATCACATATTTCGCTTTAGGGAACATTTGAAAGCAAAACCAACTAGTAAATGAGCAACACAAATGATATCCCACAGGTCAAAATTTTCTCCATAGGGAATGCATATAATTTATTTCAAGCTAATACAATAAGAGTTTCATGAATCAAAACATTAGTCTCAATAAATTATTAATTAGTAACTTCACCATGTTGTAGTGGCCGATCTTAACAGATACCTTCAGAGAACATACACCTTTCAAGGTTCATACTTCCTGTTTCCAAAGGAGGAAACTATTATCAATGCAACAAAGATAACAACAATCTGCTACTATTCATAAGGGAAGTTGTAAATCTTAGATTCCACATACATCTATTAAAAGCAATTAATAAGCATATTTGTACAGATCTGTAATCAGCTACAATGGCACTACTTAAGAAGGCAACAACAAGACTAGAATGCTAATTAGAAGGAAAATAAATAGAACCAAAATTTAATAACTGATAAGAGGTGAATATTAATGAAATATTTCCTATGATACCCTCATCAATCATATAAATATGCCTATAAGGTAACTTTAATACACAAACATCTCCACTACACACATACTCATAAAGAAATTCGTTATCCTGCAAAGCGTAATATAATATACTAAATAACACTTAATCTTTCAGTTAAAATAATAAGTGAAAACAGAAACAACAATAATATGTAAACCTCCATATAGACCTCGCATGTTTCATCGGCTGTGAGGGAAACACTGTAGGTACAAATAGAGATGTATTGCTGCAGATACAGATAGGCATCGATGTTGCCAAGACCGATAACCACCAGCGCAGCAGGACGAAAGAAATCAAGTCCTAAACAAGGCAGTCACATAATACGAAATAACACACAAGTGAAGATAGGTGTATTGTGATGGCATCGGTTACAGGAACACAACCAGCTCAACTGTAAACCAAGACAGAAACAACTAGCGGAATCACTCATACTTATAGATCTAAATCAAACAATTCTTCAACATAAAAATTAACAATTCGAAAAACCCAATTAAGTAACAAACATAGGAATACCAATAGTTAAATCTATGCAGACATTATTAGAAGTGATGAAAGGAAAAAAACTCTAGAAATAGCACACAAGACAGTTATGAGAGCTAGCAAGGCCATCGATAATGTCGCAGCTACATAGGGGAGAGGACCCAGTAGTTGTGCTCCTTAACTTCGCACTTCTAATTATCCTACGTGGAAATTTCAAATCACTCCCAATTTTTTACAGCAGCTTACTTGGCAAGTCCCCTGCTTATAACTTTCGTTTCAGGGCCACATCATCAAATATGATGCCACATCAGCATGCTTTTTGTCAAGGTGTCTAAAAAGGCCCAAAAAAAAAGTGCTACCAATACTTGTGCATTCACATCATGGATAGTTGAGCGCTGATGTGGCATCACATGATTGGTTACTTTTTAGATCAAAAGAATACATTTTCTTTAATTATGGATAGTCAAGTCACAACTATTGGCATTATATAAACAACTACTATCACAACTATTGAGCATTATATTAACAACTACTATCACAACTATTGGAACATGCTCAACTATTGGGTCCTCTCCCCTATTAGCATTGGCATTGTAGAGACCAATAAACCACAACATGCATCTGATACTATATTAAGAATGATGCATGAGTATAATAACTCAATCATTAAAGTGAAATGCATAGTATCGGATAACAATACGTATCATACATTAAAGTTGATTTATGTTAACATCAGCATATAACTACAAGTACACAGATCACCAAAAGAATGGTATAACTAACTATCGCTCATAAATATAATACATTAATATTAGGCGGATTTTATTATAACGAAATAGTCAAGGAGAGGTTATATCTAAAATTTTGCAAGTTAACTAATTCATCAATATGCTAATACCTAATCTATAACCGATTAAATCTTTTGCTACAAATTTGCATCTCATGACTAAATCAACAATCTTTTTGAATCAGTAAAACAAAGGGAGTACTTTACATTCAATTTTTTTTTCTTCTATAAATTCTATAACCTGCAATCCCCAGATGGAGCAAGTTCACATACATGTTCATACTTTGCTTACCCATTACTTTTTCCACCGTTTTTCCCTAAAGCTTCTTAGTGTCGCAATCCTGATGCTCTGATACCAATGTAATGCCCATTCTAATACCAGCTAATTAAACATAATTAAATATCTAAATTTATGAAGAAATTAAATAAATAAAGATGACATGTATACTTTGAAACTAAAATTTTCCTTAATGATATGGATATAAAGATTAATGTTGAAAAATTATCCGAGGGTTAGATCCTTCCATTACTATTATTATTGAAATATACAATCCTTCATTGTCACATAAAATTTAGTGCATTCATTTCATGATTGAATTACAAGATCTTTAATGAATAATTATTTGTTAGATTCAAGATCTTTCTGAAATACAATGCCCACTACAAAATCGCATTAATTAAATGCAACAAATTTATCTAAACTACAGTAACAATTAGTCATATAGCATAAACAAGGTAAATTATTCACAAAGATTAATAAACGGTTATGAGAATGAAAAGATGATAACCATCCAAACCAGCTATAATAGTGATATGAAGAGTTGAGGCAAGCATACCTTTCTTTAGCCAGGTAAATGTTTCATGCTTAACAAAAGAATGTTGTAATAAAAAAACACATTTTTCTTACTGCTCTCCACCCAACCACCCCCGAGCATAAATCTAGCTCACACAAAGCAGCAATAACCATAAGCTCACACAAAGCAAGTTTTTATCTTTGGCTCACACAGAGCAAATTTTGCACTTGGCTCACATAGAGCGAACTTTGTGTTTGGCTCACACAAAGCAGTCAATGACTCACACAGAGCAAGAAGTCATAATCCACACTAATTCTAAAATTAATTCCCTGTTAATCTTAGAACAAAAACATTAACAAGAACAACAAATTTCATAGTATCTCTTCTTTTCTCTGCATTTGAATCCCTCCTCCCCCTCCATTTTTCCTCTAGATTTTCTCTATTTTGATCTTTCCCTGAACCTCCCTTAAAACTCTCTTTCTTTTCTCGTTTATAGAGCTTCCATCTAAAAACCCTTCATACTTCTTGAAAATAAAATAATAGAGACTAGACATTTTCAATAATAGCAATTAAAAACAATTATTTGAATCACTTACTTATTCTTCTAATTGCTAAACTATTTACAATTCAAACAACCTTTATTACAATACTTTTCCATAAAAATAATTAATACTTCATGTTTATTATCATTCCATAAAAATAATATTAATGTTAATGTTCATCATTTAATCATCATTGAATATTATCAAATAAATATTCTAATAAACAAAATTAGCTATGACCCAACAACCAAAGACTCTCAAAGAATTTTAGCTATGCCTCACATGATGCATCTATTAACAATCCTTTTACCATAGCTTCATCGTGCTCCAATGTAACTGCAAATCTCCTTTTAATGTCATTGTCGAACTTTGTTAACTTTAGAAAGTAATATAGCCAACCAACCCTTGTGAAGATAGGAAATACCAATGTGTTTTCTAATATATGTTTGTGTGTCAATGGATCTCTTCTAATAACGTCACCTCCCATTGGTGAATCACTTTACCTCTGCTCAATGTTCTAACCTTAGAAATTCGGCTTAATTTCAACTTCACCACCCTCAAACTCTTCTCTTACTCTGTTATTTTCACATGCACTTTTCACTACAATTGTACTATAACTGCAATTGTTACATCTCCTTCTCCTCTGTATCAGCTTAATTCAACTTAAAATTGGGTTCAAATTAGCTCAAAATCATAGAATTTAGGGAATTGACAATTGAAATTAATAGCAAAAGGTAGGTGCAATTTAGGACAAAAAGGGTTTGCATGTCGTGTTTGTTGTTTTTGCATTTGGCTTTAGGTGGAGAAAAGTGAAAAGAAACTTGGCTAATGCATTACCCTCCCCCCAACTTAAGGGTTTGAAGTGACCTCACTTCAACTCATGATAGGTGAAGCTATGATTATAGAATATGGAAATAAATGTAATGAATAGATTGCATGCTTAATTTAATGTAAATATATAAGAAAAGCTTTTTGGAAATCCATGATAATTATGGTAATGTACTATGCATACATTTCAAAGGTGTTAAACTGAACATCGCGCATGTGAAGCTAAATAAAATGTATCCGCAGGATGATTTGATGTGACAAGAAGTAATTGTGGGTGAATGAATGACAAGGTGGCAGGTGTAATGAAATGAAACAAAATAGATGGATGATGGGTAGTGATGTGATAGTTCAAATGCTTGAAATTTGTATTGGCAATGTGAAATAAGATGAGCATGTTGCATGTACTCATTATGATAAGACTATTGTTGCATGTGTGAGAAAAATGAGTTGAAAAGATGTGAAATGCAATTAATTTGGTGCCAATTTTTGAAATTTCCTAACAAGAAGCGTTGCGGGTACCTTCGGCATTAGGTCCCATCTGAATTGTGACAACTTTGTGCTACAAGTCCCTACTACAACAAGGCCCTTACTGGATGGTGATAGTTGTATATATATAACAGGTCCCTACCATAGAATGGAGAATGTTGGAAAAAATATGTATATCATTGTGACTATGTTGTGTGTGCATGTGAGGTGGAATAAGAAATTAGACCTGAGTGACCTCAAGGGATGAGTTGTGTAGCTAAACCACTGAGTCACCTGAAGAACTTGGTACATCTGTTGTTGCTGAGTCATCATTTTTGGGTATGGTATTTGTATCTAAATCTAAATCATTGTAATCATCGGTAGGACCATACTATTGAGTGAGAGAAAGAATGAAGTCATCTCTCTTTACCAATTTCATGTGAAGTTTCAACCTGTGGCCATTAACTAGTAGGGAGAACCTTATTGCACTATGGTGTACAACTTTATTGCTCCATTAGGAAAGACTTGACTGATCTCATAAGGTCTCAACCACTTGGATTGGAGTTTCCCCTTAAAATCCTTATATCTTGAATCATACAATAAGACCCAGTCTCCTACATTAAATTCCTTTGTCTTGATATATTGGTCATGCCACTTTGTCCTATGTTTTTGTACTATCTCAATGTGATGGATTGCCTCCATCCTAACTTCATCCAGTCCATTTAAGTGGTGTAACCTCTCCTTTTGACCTGATATGAGATCCATGTCCAACTCCACTATTGTTTTTAATGTTTTGTACTCAAACTCTATTGGAAGGACTATTTTTTTGCCATATACTAGCTCATAGGGTGTGAAACCATTTGTTGTTTTCCATGTTATTCTATATGCCCATAATGCCTATGGTGATCTAGCAACCAAATATTTTATGTGTAATCACACTATCTTGGTTAGAATACTTTCATTTTCTCTGTTGGTAACCTCCACTTGGCCATTGACTTTTGGATGATATGGTGTTGACTTTTTGTGCCTTAAATTTCATATTCTTCAACCAATTTTGTAATGAGCTTTGAAGTAAATTATGGACTCTGATCAATCACTATCTCCCTAGGTACTCCATACCTAGTAAAAATGTCCTCATACAAGAATTTAGCTACATTACCATATCTGGAAAACTGTAATGCATTTACTTCTACCCACTTAGTTAGATAATCAGTGTAAACCAAAATGTACTCTTTGTTGCTAGAACTAGGTGAAATTGGACCAATCAAGTCTAGACCCCATTTTTCAAAGGGATCTAGTGTTAATTGTTGCTATAATGGCATTTCATCACTCCTTGTTGGCTTACCCGTTCTTTGGAATCTATCACAACTCTTTATATATTTGATAGAATCCTTGTGTAAAATTGGCCAATAGTAACCAGTTGTGAGGATTTTGAATGTTGTCCTTTTGGTTGCAAAGTGAAACCCACATGATTCATCATGGCAGGCCTTCATGATATCAAAGATTTCATCTTCCTTTATACACCTTCTCATGATATTGGCTGGGCCAGTGTAGAACAAGTAACCAAATATCTAAGAATATGGAAA
>VDFB02047297.1:0-42741 GCA_007258455.2 Sequoia sempervirens | reverse complement strand
TAGATATGAGAGTTCAGATCCTTAGACTCATTTTGGTGATACGGTCGAATCAAGTAATCCAACCATCCATTCCCGCTCCTACACCTTCTTGCCCTATTTATCTTGGGGAGATAGGATAGATTAAAAGCTAGTTTAGTCATAGTTAAGATCTGCAGAAACTAGAGAAAAGCTTAGCTACGATGCATTGTGTTTGTGCACCCTTGTGTCCTGTTGTTGAGTAAAAAAGATAGGAACCTTAGTCTACTGTACTTTTTTATGCATAACATCAGCAAAGAGGGATCTTCCTCTCTATAATTTGAAGGAGCAGTTACTAAAACACTTGCAATAGTTGATTGTTTCCAATAAGCACTCCAGAGGTGCTAATTGAAACACCAACAAAAAAATAGAAAATACCCAAAAAATATTGGTATTTTTCAAACTTTTTCCTAGATCTACCACCTAAGTGCCCCGTGATTCCATAAAGATAAAAATACAAAAGAATCTCATCTATGAGGCTGAAATTTATCAAATCTACAAATAATCTTGTATTCATCCAATTACTTTTAGAACCTCAAGAAAAATACTAAATTCTAGGCTGAAATTGAAGCATTATAACACAATAAAATGGACACATCTCTCCCACTTAGTTTTCTAAGTTTGTATGAGCTAGATTCGTTTTACTAAATCTATCTTTTTTAGCTTTAGTAATCATCAAATGATATCTACCGATTTAATCAATTTCTACTTAGAATACATAAAATCCCTAACTAATGTATTTCTTTCTAAATTTATCATAATTTATGTCAATCATCCCTATTAGGAATGATGTTATAACCTTCTATATATTTTAGAGTATTTTGGTATAAATGTCATTTGATGTGTGGCTCAATATTGGAGAGAAGTTATAGTGTTTTGTATGTGATGAAAATGTTGTTGACAAAGTTGTGAAAGCCAAGTGTTAGCGTTGATAGGCTTATGCACCTCTAAATGTCACATATCCTCGTGGATAAGTCAAGGATAAAATTTAGAAATCCTTAATTTCCTACTTTCTTTATTCAGTTCGACTTCAACTTGTAATGACATAAAATTGCACCATGGGGGCAATTTCACATTTGCGAATTTGACCCCGCATTTATTGCACCTAGTCGCATTTATGACAAGAACCTTATGGGTTAGAATTTCATGATTTTAACTCCATGAGGACCAATTTCGAAGTGATAATTGTTTTCCACCTCACTTCTCAAAAAATGATGAGTTGGATGCCTACGCGGTGTGCGGACGTCTGTGCGGTGTGCTAGCGTCGCTACATATTTTCATGTTGGAATGAGGAATTTTGGAATCTTTGACTGATTACATGTGTCTCTAAGGTTAGGTTTCGGGAGTAACGGCTCCTCCTGCCCATGCAATAACACAAACTCTCTCTTTTGCTCTCATTTTTGGGGTTTTCTTATTCTAACTTCTCTCTCTCTCTCTCTTTCACTTTATTCTCTTCTCAATCTTGCTTTCATAGTGAAGCTTTGTTGGACTTAGGTCCCTCCAACAACCAAATCTCTTTTTCAAGCATTCAATGGTGTTTTCATACAATCAAGAGGGGGTCACAAACTGTTGGTAACACTCTCTTGCTTCTTGTCTATTTACGAATAGATAACTTGTTACTTTGTTGTCTCATGATACAGGTTCTCCTCCCTGAGTAGGAATTTCTTTTATCACTTCGTATTTGTTTACTTTGTCCACTTTTTCTATCTATCTGACTGTTCACAAGGGTGGGAACACCAAAATAGGGGTTTGACTGCGGCAAGCCCCGAAATAGCCCCAAAATTTTCCCTCGTTTGTCTTGTGTGTAGGTTGTCCAAGTGAAGCTTGGAGGAAGATCTCAAATGCAAGACCCTTTGTAAGTTAGTTCTTTGCTCTCATTTGCCTTTTTTGGTATTTCCTACTTTTTGTTAACCTATTTAGTTGAACATACCTCATATTTGAGTATGCTAGTAGGATTACAGTATTTTTCGTCTAAGGGTTTAGCTCTATGTTCATATAGGGCGCTAGTGCATCCCTTAGAATCTAACACACCACACTGGCATCTTGATCTCGTGTTGTAGTCCTTTGGCCGAGAGTCACCCCTTCTATGATAGAGATATTGATATCCTACTCCTTTAGATTTTGAAGTAGTCTATTTGAATATTGTTTTTGATAAACTATCCTTTGCAATTTCTTCATTTTGCCTCTAGTTAGATTAAGCAAAACCCGAGGTAGTTTAGGGCAATCCATTCCATGGGATTCTCCTGGGAAGCAAGAGACTCGTGAGCAGTGGATCCCCCTTCTCTATATTTTAGTGAACCCGGCGTGAAACATATTGGATCTTTTTTTGTAATGTTTTAATGTATATGATAACGCTTTTTCTAAGGAAGATTTTGATATGTTAGATGATGCTCTGGATGATTTCTTAAAAGCATCTTCTCCTATTTGTAGATATCCCGAATAAACTTCTTTATCCCAAACATCTACTTCCTCTTCACAAGCTAAGAGGTCGGTGAACATTATTGTAGTCTATGTGGCTCCTCAAAATCCAAAGAGACTTGTTGTTTAGTTGACTCCATCTAGCCCTTCACCTAAGAGAATTCATTCTATCTATGGGGTCCCATATCACAATGACTCAACAGATTTGTATACAAGGTTTTTAAAAGCTACAAACTCTTCTTCTTATAATGTTGTGGCACACACATACAACACTAAAATAAATTTGCAAAATTTTAATCAACAATATTTTGTACCTACGTCTCAACCTACTCTGGTTCTTGTTTCTTTACCACCTTCTCAACCAAGTCTTCCTTCGACACCTAAACCTGTGAATAAAGTGCCTTGTGATTATGATCTTGTCGAGCAACTCCATGTTACTCTAACCAAGATCTCACTTTGGGATTTTCTTCAAACCATGTTGGTTTATCTAGGTATGCTACAAGAAGCCTTGCAAAATATCCTCTTGCCTACCTCCGCTAGGCTAGTGTATGTTAATGCATTGATGGTTCATATTTGTGCGGATTCATCGAATATCATGTTCTATTTGTAAGAGCTTCGACCCCCATATGTTCAAAAACAAGTGGACCCTCTAATGATTATAGTTAGTGTTAATAACATTGGTATTAGGCATACCCTCATTGACACCAGTTCAGATCTCAACATTTGTGGTATGGATCTTTCACCTAAAATTAAATTTGATTCTTCTTCTCTAGCTACTTCTTTGTACATTCGTGGATTCGATAACAACGGTCATCAAGCCTTGGGCACGATAATATTTCCTTTGTGGCTAGGACCCATTACCTTACCCACTCTAGTTTATGTGATGCTTGGCCCTTACCTTACAATCTTCTTTTGGGAAGACCTTGGATTCATGCTATGGGTGTCATGACTTCTAATTTGCATCGTTCCCTAAAGTTTGTAGCTAATAATCGAGTGGTTACAATCAAGGTTGACCTTGAAGCTATCCACATTTGTGAGTTGGATGTTGTTGGTCGAGCCTCAATTGTTTCCACTCTTAAGAGTTGCATTCCATCACTAACCTTTGATGTGTTGACATTTTCTTTCGTGGTGTTGTCTATAGAGACTACCCCAAAAATGAATGTCCCTAAAGAGGAACAACCAAAAGTGGAGAGTCTTATGTCTTCCATGTCCGCTTCTTCTTATAAAATGTGTGTCTTGGTAATGATTAGAGATCTTTGGAGTTTTTTGAATTTTTTTATTGGAGAATATAAAGTGAACCCCATCCACCTTGACCTTCCAATAACTTCAAGCAACTTTGTTAAAGAATTTAATCATCCTCCCATTGAGAAGGAAAGTTGTGATACTATTTAGGACTCCACTTGTTCCCCTACCGAGGAGGGTGATCATGCTTCTTATAAGGACACCGATGTTTGTAATCATGATGAGAAGGATGGTTGTGGTCTCATATACACATTTGACACCCATTGGTGGAATGATGCTTTCTATGTAGAACTGCCTTCCACTCAAGATTTACAAACACATTATGGTCTCAGATATAAGCTCGTTACTAAATATGGCTACAGGCGTAAAGGTCTTGGGTGTATTGAACAAGGAATTTAGGTCCCTATCCAAGCTAGGCCTCATGAGCATCACTTGGGATTGTGATGCTCTCCTGAACAAGCTATGCAAAAACCATGGTGGAGTGTTAATATGATTTTAGCTGAACCTCTCAATTTAATCTATCCTGAATTGATCGAGGATAAGGTAGAATTTGATGAAGTTCCTTTGGATGTCTTCCCTTGGGAGGAAGCACTAGAAGAATTCTTAGGTGCCTAATTCCACTTGCCTCCCTTTCACCATAGGCGTTGATTCTCATACCGCTTGCACAAACAAGCATACTTTGGAGAGTTTGTCTTGAATATGGATGAGGAGGCTCCTCTATCTAACATAGGTGATGATGTTCCTATACCTCACCTTGAAGACCATAGTTCTCTCTTCAAGGGAGATACTATTAAGGTCTCCATGGATCCTAAATCTTTTGAAAAGGTAATTAAGATTGGAAAATTCCTTTCTTTAAAATAAGCTGAGGAACACTCTGATCTTTTACATTCTTATCCAAATATCTTTGCTTGGTCATAAGAGGATATGCCTAGTATTGATGACTCAATAGTGGTCCACAATATCATCCTATGTCCTGATGCAAAGCCCATGAAGAAAAAGATCTGAAAGATGAATCCCAAGGTTGCATTGTTGGTTAAGACTAAGATAGAGAAGTTACTAAAATCAGGCTTTATCCATTCTATCAAGTATTCACCTTGGATATCAAATATTGTTATCATTAGTAAACCTGATGGTTGTATTTGTGTGTGCATTAACTTTCATGATCTTAAAAAGGCTTCTCTTAAGGATGATTTTCTGAAATCTAATATTGATATGATTGTAGACTCAATTGCAGGTCATGCCTTGTTGTCCTTCATGGATGGCTTCTTGGGCTATAACCAAATTTGTATTAACCTAGAAGATCAATATAAGTTAGCCTTCACTACCCCTTGGGGTACCTTCTGCTATGTGGTCACGTTGCTTAGCTTAAGGAATGCACGTATGAATTACCAACAGGCGATGACCCTAATCTTTCATGATTTCATTCACAAAATTCTAGAAGACTACATTGATGATATCTTGCCAAAATCTATAACTCATCAAGATCACGTAGGGAATCTTTGTTTCATATTTGAAAGGATTTGACTCTATAAGATGAGGTTGAATCCTATTAAGTATGCCTTCGACGTAGACATAGGAAAACTCTTAGGATTTATAGTTTCTCACTGTGGAATCAAAGTTGAAATTAATAAGATCGATACAATTGTTAACATGCATCCACCTTGAAACATCTCTCAGTTGCAGAGTTTGCAAGGGAAGATTTAGGTAATTCATATATTCATATCTCAGTTGGTTAACCGTACCCTTCCTTTCACACACTTGTTGAATAAATATGTTTGTTTCATATGGGATGATGAGTGTGAGAAGGCTTTTGAGTCAATGAAAAGTTATCTAGCCAATCCTCCCATCCCAATGTCAGCTATGCAAGATAGACCCTTTCTACTTTATATCACCGCATCACCTTACACTTTGGTAGCCTTGCTTTCTCAGTACGATGATGATGGTAGAGAGAGGGCAGTCTACCACGTTAGCCGCATTTTGTTTGAATATGAAACTCATTATTCTACTATGAAGAAATAATGCCTCGCTCTCGTCTTTGCAACACAGAAGCTAAGGCATTACCTTCTTCATGTTGAAACACATACAATTATAAAAAAGTGATCTTTTGAAGCACTTATTCAGTAGAACAGATCTTGCTGGAAGGTTGGAAAAGTGGGTGATGTTGCTCTCTGAGTTTAACATAAAGTTCGTAACTCAAAAATCAATAAAGGGTCAAGCGGTTGTTGATCAATTAGTAGACACTCCCTCACCTCACTCCTTCCTAGGTCTGGATCTATTTCCTGATAAGGATATCTTTACAATTAGTCATGATCTTGTATGGGAGATGTATTTCGATAGATTGAGATGTTAGATTGGCTCTGGGGCGAGTGTAATCTTGATCCCGCTCGAGAGTAAGCTAGTCCCTCTCTCCTTTCGATTAGAATTTCATTGCACTAATGACATCGCTGAGTACAAAGCACTTATTGCTGGCTTATGTGTCACAATTTCCTTAAACATAAAACATCTTTGCATACACAGTGACTCTAAACTCATCGTGAGTCAAATTACGGGGGCATATCAAGCTAAGCAAAGTAAATTGTCTCAGTATCGAGATTTGGTTTTGGCTTACTTGGTTGATTCTTTTCTTTCACAATAGACAGTGTTCCTAGGAGGTAAAATCAACACGTAGATGCCATGGTGAGCGCTACCTCCTTGGTACCCTTGGATAAGGACATAGAAGAATGCCACTTTGTGGTTCACATTCTTCACTCTCCTACTATTTCTAATCAACCTAAATTAGATGCTCTGATGTGTGCTAACGTAGACTCAGAGGAATGGTATTCTCACATTTACAACTATCTAAAGACTGGAAATTTTCCCGATGATGCAATGAAAAAGATCACACTCAAATATGATTTTTTTTAGTTTGCTACATGTTGTATTATCAAATGTCCTTTATTGGAAATCCTACAATGGGCTTCTCCTTCATTGCCTCACTAAAGTGAAAATACCCCTTGCCCTTAAGGAATACCATTCAGGTCCTGGGGGTGGAAATTTTGGTGGCAAATTCCTAGTGCAAAAACTAATCCACAAGGGATACTTTTGGTAGATGATGGAATAAGATTCCTTCGCTTTTATCAAGAAGTGTCTGCAATGTCAACAACATAGTTGTCTTATTCATGCACCTGCTTAAGAGCTTCAAAATAAGACCTCTCCTTTTCCATTCGCAAAATGGGGGTTGGATATCATTGGAAAAATATCACCTCCTTCTAAAGTAAATGTCTTTGTCATCACCACTACATATTACTTCACGAAATGGGTTGAAGCTATTCCACTTCGATCCACAAATGTTGAAGCCATTTGTAGCTTTCTTCTAAATAATATCATTGTTCGCTTCAGATTGCCTTCTACCTTTGTTCCAAAAATGGTACACCATTTAAGAACAAAGAGGTGAAGAAATTCCTAAAGAAGTTTCATATTCAACATAGATTCTCTACATCTTATTATCCTTAGTCTAATGGCCAAGCTAAAGCGTCTAATAAAAATCTTAAGCTCATCCATCAGAAAATGGTAAATAAACACAGTAAAGATTGGCATATTCAATTAACATATACTTTGTGGGCCTACTGCACAAGCGTTTGCATGGCGACGGGACGACTCCTTACAACCTTGTGTATAGTGCTAAAGCTATCATGCCTTTGGAGTTGGAAATCATGTCTTTATGGGTTTCCATTAAAGGGTTGATTGAAAATGAAACTTACCGGTCTAATTGTTTGCATCAACTTGATCTTCTAAATGAGTGCCAATTGTAGGTCCTCGACCATCTTAAAGCTTATCAATGATCACAATCTAGATAATACAATTTTCTTCCTAGAACTTTCAAAGTAGGTGACCTGGTTCTTTATAAGAATTAGAGAAATGTAAACACGCCCCCTGATCAAAGGGGGAAATTCAATCCTAATTGGTTAGGCCCTTACATTGCCATCTTTATGTATGGTTTTAGTGCTTATGGATTGCATCTATGGATGTGATGCCTCTAAAAGAACCTGTTACTGCAATGCACCTTCGTCGATACTATGCGTAGTGTCTATGTGTCATGTGGGTAATGCTCATCCTTCGTAGATCGTAGTGTATCATATGTTGACATCCATTCATAAACACATCATTAGATTTGTGTTAAATGATGTGATCGTGTGTGTGAGAGGCATACATACATGTCTTTTACTATGTTGTGTATCCATGCATTGCATTACATCTTTTGGTTTGGAAATTAGATCATTATAATTAATTAACATACAAACCATGTGTGTTTATTATATCATGATAACATCTAATCTAAACATACATCCATAAGTATAACATCCAACACATAATCTTACATGAAAGTAAAAGGCATACACCTAAAATAATAAATACCATAATGTTGAAATTAGAATATCATGTATATATACATACCAACTATCATGTACATGTATCGCACCACTGTTGTAAAAAAATAGTGGTGACTGTATATGTGTATCAAATGTCTTTACAAAATAGTGCTCTACAAATCATATGTATCATTGCTATAAAACTAATATACATCGAAATGGGCATCTAGCCCTCAGGTGCATGGCTCCTTGAGCCCTCTGGTCCTGGTGGTGGTGAGCGTGCCTGACGCTAGATGGTAGAGATAGACTGGGATCTGTGTGATCAAGAGACTGACACCACTGCCCTCAATCCTCTGATCTCTCCCTCCAGGGAGGCTATCTATAGCTCAACTCTCCTTAAGGCCTCCTGTAGTTGTGGGTCACCTGCCTACATAACAACTACTACCCACCCTCCAAGGTCCTTGAGTTAGATTTGAAGAGTGTCACATGCCTCCTTGACACTCTAAGATTTCGTCCTCACCTCATCTCTCTCAGAGAGTGCAATTCGTAGCTTCGTCGATAATTGATCCATTTGGCCTATGATGGTAGTAGCATCAATAGTCCTCTATACAATATGCACCTGCCCCTCCTCATACACCATCCTCAGATGCATAACTAACTCAAAAATATGGACATGTTACCCCGTTGAAATTGGTTGATATTCCTCTAAAACGGTCCCTTAGATCGACACGATAGGGGCCACCTATGATGTGCACTGCGCTATGAGTGTAGTCCATCCCTGTGTATCCACTGCAACATAGAGAAAATGGACCCATCAATACCGCATGATACATATACATATAAACTAAAATATGTGCATATACATGAGATAAAACTAAAAAATACTGAAATGAAATGATATGAACAACTCTTGTACCTAGGTCCCCGACTTGCCAGTGTGGGTCAGGGGGTGGTGATGTTGGGTTATATTCCACCCACATTGTACAATACCTCTGGTATTTTTAGGGTCGTTAATAGGTTGATAGATGCTTCTGGTACCACCACTAAGATTGGGATGGTGGTTGGAGGAGAGGACATTGTCCTCTGCTGCCTTGACCTCACCTTTATTGTATTTACCACATCACCCTGCTTTTGCTGCTCTCCACCTCCATCCCCTCCTTGTCGGCTCACTAGCATTGACTTGTCCTACATACCTGGATCCCCCCTAGGGGCATCTGTTGGGAAAACTAGTGTAGGACGATGCAACATCCACTAGGTCTTGTTCCCACAAACCACACCTACGTCATCCAGGAGGTGTGCCTGAGGCTAATCCTAATCATTTGCCTCATCATTTGAAGGGATGATGTTAGTGATGGTCAGATGTCGATGATCGCCTAGCCTCATGACACTCCTCACAACCACGTGTAAGAAGGGATCATAGGTGGAATAATCTAAATAATGTCAAATTATCTCATAACCCTCTACCAATAGGACATAATAATGTAATCCTTGCGACATAGGAGAAAACAGTGATGTTGTAGATTCCATAGATATCTGCGGTCATCTACCCATCTAAACCATCTATATGGCCGCCATTGGATCTGGTCAGCTCGCAAAGTATCAAACTGTAACCGCCAAAACTATAAATCTCTGTGCCTCCACTAGTGCACTAGCTCATACCAGTGAGCCATGGGCATTGAGTAGTCCCTCACCTAGGGATACCCAGCTGACCGAGTGCACGTAATGTGAGCAAACGCCCACACTTGTAGTAGGGTGCATGCAGTGAGGCTCAAATACTCATAATGTACAAATTTTACCAACTTGTGGTACAGGTGCATGGGCATGCTAAGGCCCCACACGAAGACCATCTAGTGATCCTCCATCTCCCTAATGGTATGGATGAGTCCCCCGTGAAGGTGAGAGCCCCCCATCCATGGTGACATGCATGGCCATTGTGATGACCATCACTCATCGTATCAAGGGGACCACCATGCTGCCCTGCTTGAACCAGTGGATGTAGATGTGGCTAGTCCTATTACCATCATCATCATGACCCGAGCAGTATTAGACTCCCTTTGCATGCTCATGAGTAGAGCATGTGTCATCAAGAGTCACTTGTCATCCGCAGATGGGGAGACTAGTAATACGATATACATCCTTGAGGGTGATGGTCATCTCACCCTTCAGCGATTTGGAATGTAGAAGTGGTGGCGTCCCACCGCTCCATTAGGGCCATGAGCATGCGGTCATGAAATAACATCTTTGGCATGTTGTATACATACCATAGCTTGACTTGTCGTAGATGCTCCTCCTCCCCTTGGGTCATGCGTCGTGCCTTGGATAAGTCAAAGCACCCACCCATTAGGATGCTCTCTAATCTTGGGATAATCTTGTGAAAATGAAAAAGATTCAAGTCAAAACACTCAACATAAAAAATTCTATCTTCTACACCAAAATTTTTATAAGTGTCACCTTTGAGATGCAGGCGCATTGCGTAGACATCTACGCGACATGATACCGTCTGAGGTTTGTTGTTAATGGCTAGCTAGACACCAATGCACCAAGTGGTCAACAATGCAACCAAAGGCCCCTAGTGCATAGGAAGGATGCCAACGTGCCGACAAGACTACTTCATGCTGTCGAGACACCTGCGTTGCATTTTTTGAAAAACATATATCTAAAAATCTCAAAAAATGAGGTTTTCAGACTCACCTAGGTGACTTTGCGACCCTCAGCAACTACCCATCAAAGCTAGTCGGTTCTTGGCTCTGCATAATCTCATATGTGTGACATTTTGCTGGATTTTCTCTCACAAAAGAAAATAAAACTCTCGTAGTGAATAGTGAAAATGACTCTCCTCGGGGCCCACCCAGGTATATATAGGCCCCTAGGGGTAAATTTTTCTTGGTGATCATGGTCTCGCCAATTTTCTTGATTTTACCCCACCAAGATGGGGGGAAAACCAGGAGGGGGAATATACTCACTCCTTTATCATATTTTTCTTTCGAACCACCAAATTTTTCTTGAGCATTCTTCTTGCCTTGGTAGCTTCTTCCGATTTTCAAGCTAACTTAAAATTTGAGTTTTGTAGAACAAAATTTTGCATGAGCTTTCACGTCATATGTTGTAATTTTTTGCTAAGTTTATCACCGGGGGCATCATCAGTACCTTCCTTCTCGACCTTTGTGACCTCTAAAGTATCCTTTTAGCACGCAAATTTGTAAAAATTTTGTGTTTGCTTTGTGTGGTTTCTTCTCTACTTTAGTGTGGTTGATTTTTCCCAAAATCTAGCCCACTGAAGTGGGGGAAAAATATAATGTCGTAAAATTGCACCATGGGGGCAATTTCACATTTGTGCATTGGACCCTAGATTTATTGCACCTAGTCACATTTATGACAAGAACCTTATGGGTTAGAATTTGGCGGTTTCAACTCCATGAGGACCAATAACAAAGTGACAACAGTATGTCACCTTATTTCGCAAAAAATGATGAGTTGGATGCCTACATGGCACACAGACATCCACGCGGCACACTAGCATCATTACGTTTTTCTGAGTTGGAATGAGGAATCTTGGAATCTTTGATCGACGACATGTGTCTCTAAGGTCAGGTTTCGAGAGTAACGACTCCTCCCACCCATGCAACAACACAAAACTCTCTCCTTTTCTCTCATTGTTGGGGTTCTCTCATTCTAACTTCTCTCTCTCTCTCTCTCACTTCATTCTCTTCTCAATCTTTCTTTCACAACAAAGTTCTATTGGATTGAGGTTCCTCAAATAGCCAAAGCTCTCTTGCAAGCATTCAACGGTGCATCCATAAAGTTAAGAGGGGGTCATAGATTGTTGGTAACACTCTCTTTCTTCTTATCTATTTATGAATAGATAACTTGTTACTTTGCTATCTTGTGATATAGGTTCTCCTCCTCTAGCGGGGATTGCTTTTATCACTTCATATTTTTTTACTTTGTCCACTTTTTCTATCTATCTGGCTATTCATGGAGGTGGAAACACCAAAATGGGAGTTTGACTGTGGCAAGCCCTAAAATAGCCCCAACATTTTCCCTCGTTTGTCTTATGTGTAGGTTGTCCAAGTAAATCTTGGAGGAAGATCTCAAATGCAAGACCATTTATAAGTTAGTTCTTTACTCTCATATGCCTTTTTTGGTATTTCCTACTTTTTGTTAACCTATTTAGTTGAATAGACCTCAGATCTGAGTATGCCAGTAGGATTATAGTATTTTTTTTTCTGAGGGTTTAAGACTCTATCCGTATAGGATGCTAGTGTGTCCCTTAGACTCCAGCACACCGCATTGGCATCTTGATCTTGCGTTGTATTCCTTTGGTCAAGAGTCACCCCTTTTGTGATAGAGATCTCGACATCTTGCTTCTTTGAATTCTGAAGTAGTCTATTTGAATATTATTTCTGATAAACTATCCTTTGCAATTTCTTTATTCTACCTTCTAGTTCGATTAAGCAAAACCCGAGGTAGTTTAGGGCAATCCATTCCTTGGGATTCTCTTGGGAAGAAAGAGACTCGTGAGTAGTGAATACCCCTTCTCTACACAACCTAATCCAATTAGTCCACCAAAAATTTATTTTTGACCCTTTCAATGTAGATAAACAATTTCCCATTCACCTCCATATTTTATGCATCTTATTTTTCTTCACTAATACTTTTCTCTTGTAGAAAATCCCTAAGCATAGGTTCACTCATATGTTGGGATTGAGTCTTGTTGGTTTTTACTAATTTGTGAGAGAAGTATCATTAATTTTCATCCATCATATCACCTTTGTATCTCTTTATATAATAAAAAATTTCCCCTCATTCTGCTTCTTCACTAGAACAACTGAAGAAGCAAATGGTGAGTTACTCTACTAATGTGACCTATAGCAAGTCAAGCCCTTTGATAGTATTCTCTATTTTGTCCTTAAGCTGCTTTTGGGTACGGGTAAGGAGTAATCATGACGGGCTTCGCGCCCTCCTCAAGCTCTATGATTTGCTCAATACCCCTGTCTGGAGATCTTCCTGGTGGAATGTCACTGAAAACCTTCCCATGCTTAACTCTTAACTGTTGAATGTCAGGATGATACTCAGTCTTATGCTGTCCCTCCTGTGTAGACGTCAAAGTGCACTTGACGGCTCCACTCAACCATAAGGCTTCAGACACATGTCTCTCCATCCATAAGAAGGAAGAATAGTCCCACACACTGCCTCGTGATGGCCTTCGATATGAGTTCCTCTCCCATCCACCTCGACCTGGATCTCCATGTCTTTGAGACGAAGTGTAACTTCCTCAAGAGAATGAAGCGACTTCATGCCCAAAACTAAATCAATATCACCCATATTCACCACATAATAATCAGCCTTGAATTCATAATTATTCAAGCACAAAGGAAGATCCTTAATCATACGGTCACACCTGAGAGTGTAACCATCAGCTACCTTAACCCAAATGCCCTCAAACTCCTCGGTTATGAGCCCACGCTTCTCCACAAATCTGGCATCGATGAAATTATGGGTGGCACCTGTGTCTAAAAGGGTGATAACCTTTTGACCAGCCAAGACTCCGCGAAGCCTGAAATATCTCTCCTGCTGAATGCTAGACAACCGTAAGCCTTAGGAGTTGTTTTGACTTCACTGCACCTTTAGGCTCAAGCTCTAACTCTGACTCACTCAAACTCTCAAGTATTTTGAAATTTTAGATTTTGAATCCCCATACGTCACACCTCTGTATTGCCCTTGACCTCAAAGCCTGTGACACCCGCTGCTAGCATCATAGGGACCCCTTTGCAAGAGAAGCAAAGCTTCTTCCTGCGCAAATCATTAAGAGTCTCACGATCCAAGGGTGCTGCTGATTTTCCCTTTGAATCACTCTTAAAATCAGATTTCTCTCTATTTTTATTGAATCCCTTGTTGTTCTTAAATGACGAAGCACTCTTGGAATTGAACTTGCTAGATGGAGCTGCAAGTTCCATGCTGCATGCTTTCTTCATCGCTTCTTGTAGTGAAAGAGGATCAAATGCTTTGATCCAACCTCTCAATGGCTCCAACAATCCCTCCACGAAGAGCACAACTAGACGCCTCTCAGATATGTTGGGAACCATCACGGATAACCGCCGGAAGTCTCCTATGTAGGTCTCCAAGCTACCAACCTGTCTCAATTGGGCCAAATCTCTGAAGTAAGTCTCAAGATCCTTCTTGTCGAACCGTCCCACCAATCTGTCCACAAACTCCTGGTAAGTGGTGATACGATCATGCTGGAGTGTCACCATCCCATGATGCCACCAGTCATAAGCTACCCCCTCAAGATGCAAAGTAGCATATCTAATAGCATCCTCCTCAGCCATGGGACGCAATGTAAGGAAGGTATCCAACTTACTGATCCAAGCCTGTGCTGTAACCTTACCGCTGTCGTCAAACATAGCTAAAGTGAGCCTGTTTTGTATGCAAGCTTCAGTCATGCTCAGATTTTGATGCACAGTTCCCATTCAGTTTCTGTTCCTTTAGAATGTTCCCGCCTCCCAGGAAACCCCTGTCAGGCCCACTCTCCTAATCCCCTGCCCACACCCACCCCATGCCACAAACAATGATCACCCAAACACTTCCTCCATTCTCCTGGCCCCAGAGTTCACTGCCCTGCCCCCATGTGCCCCAACAGTAGTGCCTGACAACCCGCGGTGCCCATTCCAAGTATCCTCCTGAACCCCATCTACTCCCTGCCTCACCATGGCACGCCTCCTGCCAACCCCATCCTTCAGATTACCGCAATGCACCTGAATGGATTAGCCACCAGACCTGCTCGTAGCCCTCCCAGAGTCCGTCTGAACTCGCTTCATCCTGAGACCACGAGAATCTTCCCCTGCTGCCCACCCATGGTACCCGACTGCCTATTCAATTCCTATTCCCTATCAAACAAAGCTCTCCTGCGAGTATAATATCTTTGAGGTCCAACCTCCTGTGGTTGCATATGAATCCCAAACCCTCAGGATGGCAGGAAACCACTCTGATACCACTGTGAAGAACCCTGCTGGTTCAACTTCAACCCCTGATGCTTAAACTGATTTGTTTTGTGTTTTTGAAGTTTTTTTGATTTTTTTTGTGGTTTTTTCCAATAAGTATAATGGTGCGATTTTGAAAGAAAATACTTGGAAAAATATTATAAAATACTAAATACTTAAAAACTATAGAATACAGATTGGATCTCGATGCTAGATGATTTATTAATCTTCCCGAATGATTACAATTGTAGTTTTCAAACATTCAAACAAAAGGCAAGCTATTTATTGAAAACCTGAATAAGCTTGCAAGCGCCAGAAAGAACCCTGAGATGGTACGACTGAAAGAGAATATGCAATCTCCCACCTCGAAATTGTTGCAGAATGCTCCAGAAACCTTAGGCATCCATCTTGAAGGAGTCAGATGATGAAAAAGCAAGGCGATTTGCTCTGGAGAAGAAGTACGACCTTTGTTGCAGCAAAAGTATGGCCTGTACCAGCAAGTACAAAATCTATACGGCCTAGGATAATGTGCTAGATAAACAATATGAATAGCCTCTATGTTGGATTCTCTCTAGGAAGAAATTCGATACCACTGTTGACTGAAACCCTAAATGAAATCCCATGAATATGCTTTGTAATAACTTTTGAATGAAGCTATAATACTGAAAGGCAATAAATCAGCTGATATTTCACAGCCTTTGAACTGCAATACACTGAAGATGGTTCGTTCTCCAATGCAGAAGAAAACTAAAACCCTTGGCTTCATTCTTTGAAGAAGGAATTGGCTAAAATTGATTCTCATTTCATAATAATGAATTTCTTCAAGAGAAAACCTTATATCTCCTCAAGTAAGTCGATTTCCTTCAAAAAGCATCATTTAAATAAACTTTGAATTTCACTTTTAATTCTTCAATAGTTTGGGCACCCATTTAATTATAATAATTAATTGAAATGTGGCCCCTTCTTCATGATGGTCGACCCCTTCATTAAGTCACTTAAGTTATAACATAAATTTACATTATAACTTTATAATATAAGCTTCAATTAAATTAATATTTATTTTGTCAAATAAATATTAATATCTCTCTAAATATAAGTCCAAATGACAAGTCGTCTGGAGCCTGATGATAAGTGATTGAATCAACATATGACCATACCATACTACTAAAAATAGCAGGGGTGCTCCACTGAGTGACTCTACTTACTAAAAATAGTAAGTCAAGCAAATGTTATTCAAAAGACCCCGAACGAAAGCCAAACTGAATAGTTTTGACAACTGAAGCCAAGCCATGCCTCAACAAGACCCTTTATCCTCCATATTAGCCTACGAGGGCCACATAATAGGCTAATCTCAAGTACTGAGAGATGTCAACTGGAAGGGGACATTACATACTACAAGAAAAGAGGTATAATAATACAATGATAATTCTACTAAAGGTAAGTATGCCTAACCCTTATTTCCTTCTTTTGATGGTCTCATTTATATTGTGAATGTTTTTTTTTTTTGAAGAGTAAACACTTTTGACCCAAAGCTATGAATCGGTGAGGTCACAGACGAGGGACCTCATCCCCAATATAAATTCTCAACAATTACACCCCAATGGGGTTTGAACCTTGATGGAAAGAATAACTACACAACAACTTAACCATCACACCATGCCACTATTGGGCTATTGTGAATGTTGTGTTTCTATATGTATTAGATAATATTTTATTACCCATTACTTTACTTTTGTCTTTTATATTGGTTATATTCAAAGCCAAATTTTATTTTTCTTATTGGCTTTATAGTCATTATAGTCCTCACTTTTTTCCATTGTATTTTACTATTCATAACTCTTGCTTACAACCCCATACCACCTTATGGATTGAAACTCTTGAATTATGCATCTAGAATGGTCATGTATCTTATTCCTATTTAGAGGATCACCATATTATAAATTCTTATTTTAGGCACAACCAATTTTTGTGAGTTAGATGTCAATATTACTCCCATTTTTTATTTCAATATTTTTCACATTTTCCTTAGCTTTAGATTTTAAATTAAAAAGCATATTCAATTTTTTTAGTCATTTCTCAAAGGGGATTGGTGGTATTAGCCATGATAATATAGGATCGATTCAAATTTTATTTCTTAATTACATAGAAACTCTAATAATTAGATGGAAGCTTGGTCTATTCTCTTTTCTCTTGAAAGAGTTTGTGCAAAAGGTTGGAAAAATATAGCACATGAGATTGATTCTATGTTTCTTGTCTCCCTTTTGAATAGTGGAAATTTTTAGGAGTCATCTTGGAAACTAGCTTTGGTGGCTAATCAAAATCTTTTTGGCCATGAAGTTTGGAGTTATATCCTTTTTTCACATTCCCATGGAATGGAACAAGGTTATTGACTACTTAGCAAAATGGGCTTAAGAAAGAGAGCCTAAGTGGAAGGCAGAAAATTGGAGAGATTTGGATTAGGATAAACCTTAGTTATTTCTTTAGATTATTTATGAGGATCAAAGGAATTAATTTAAGTAGGTCGAGGTTGGTGATGTTGAGGTGTGACTAGAGTTGTGGTTCTTTTTATATTCTGTTAGTTGGTTCTATACGAATCCCCGGTGGATTCTTCTTTGTTATTTACTGTGATGCTTATAGCCACCTGAAAATATTTCTAGTGCTCTTGTATGTAAGTCTTTATTAATTTAATTTTTATTCCTCCCCCACCAATTTTTTTTTAAGAATTTCCATTTTTCAAAATTTATCCTATTTTAATATTTTGGAGGGACATTCTTCTATCCTTATGATGGAATTCCTCTGTGACAACCAAGAGGATCTCACATAATGGACTCCCTTTTCCACACACAGTCTCTTGCTAACATGGACTACAACATGAACTTCACCAATAGCATAAAACCACAACCCCTACTAAGGTCAATATTAGATAGATATCAAATAGTAACAAAAACCTCCTTAAGAGGAAGCTAAGAAAGAGGGTGAACATGATGATAGTTTTGGTCACCCTTAAAATGTAGTAATTTCTTCAAATCAACCCTAACACATGGTGAAAACCCTAAAAATATCCCATCCCTTATGGATGCTTCCATTGACAGCCCTACCCATAGGACAATCAATACATTCTCAAGTTTGGTGGAAAATGATTCTTGAAGCATACTTTACCTTATCTCATATTCATCCATAATTATATTAATATTGACTACCATTATAGGTTCTACAACTAGTGCATTTACTTATCATATCAACAACCAAACAACTCAAAGTATTACCGTGGACTAGTCTCAAATGTTCACGTAAACATTAGAGCATATGGATCACATGTAAATATCAACTAATTTCCAAATGATGCAAATTCAACCCCAAATTGAGGGAAAGTCAAATAGATCACAACAAATCATAACAAATACAATGTGGGTTACATAATCAATGTCACGATAGACCAATCCCACAACCTCCAATCCATAATAAACTACTTCCAAACTTACAAATGAACCCTTTGATCCATATATTGTGACCATATATATTAGAGAATTTTGTCCAACCATCTCATATAACAAATCCATCAATCTCACCTTACACCATGTCTTTAACATTCTTTACGAATTGGTTCAAAACTACCACTTGTGCTAATACTAAACTAGTAGTAAAAAATCTAATTGAGGATGTTTTGGAATGGAATAGTAAACTTATTTACACCTTTCAATAGTATAACTAGAAATCTTGGTAAATTCTCTTGTTAAAGAGTTCCAATACCATGATTTACCTAAGTAAAACTCAAACAACTTTGTCAACACCAAGTAACTAGATCATAACATTGTCTATGGCTTCTTAAAACAATGAAAACTCTTAGTGCATAAAGCCAATCATAATATGAATAGAGAAATCCTCTTTAAGCTATATAAATTACCATGGGCTTAAAACCTTGATTACAACATAAAGTTTGGTCCTTCTCTCCTAAAATATTTGAGAAATTCCTTGACCAAGCGAAAAGATAAGATTATCTCATGAATTAATATAATATCCCTCAACCTAAAAAAATAGGAACTAGTGTCCTCATGAAAGAAAAAATTGATATACTGTTAGTGATGACACGTTTGATAATTTTGACTATAGTCTTGATTGCAAAAGGACTATAACACATTAATAACTAATGCCCTTAAACATGTAGCCCTTTCCCAACTAATTATATTTAAAAGAAATCCATTTCACCCTATCCCTAAACAAAAACTATCTAATCATAAGCCATTGAGCAAAGACGAGCTCAAGCTAAACTACCCAAGCCTTGAACTAGATCCTTGTACACCACTTCCTTAACGGTTCAACCACCAAAAATCTTTTGATTTCTTACTAATTGGGACAATTATAATGAAAATTATTGCTCTCTTCATAATCTTTCCTTCTCCTTCCTTGGTCACAAGTTCAAAAAATTGATAGCCAAAACAAGAATGAGGTTGTTCACCAAGTGAATTCCCATTCAAGCATTCCTTTTGGGTTTTCTATGCTAATAATCATTCAACTTGGTGGTCTCCCATTATTAATTTTAACGGGATTCCCTTTGAAGAGGGTCCATGGATCAAGGGTCTATAGATTTAAGACAAGGATGGATACTTTATTAATTTATTTAGTTGGGTTTTAGAACTTGGCTTTTTTTGGCAAGATTTTAAAATTAACTTGCGTCATTGGAGGTCACTTTTAGTCTATTAGTGAACTCCAAATGGTTGTGCTTGATAAAAATTTCTATAGGATTGGAGTTCACGTTCCTTCTTGGTGGAATAAAAGGGAGTGGGATATCAACAGTTGTCTTCCCTAGTATCAACCTTAGCTTGGTTATAAATTTCTTTCCCTAAGCTCGTGCCTTATAAAAAGCTCAGCATTTATGAGAATTTAGGGTCTTCTACTTTGGTTTAGAACCAATGCTTTTAGATTGACTGAGATATATTATAGATCTCAAAAGAGATCATTTTAATTTATATTTTTTATATGAAGGATTTATGATAGGGAAAAGATTAGTTCATATCACCTTTTAGTCTATTAGTGAACTCCAAATGGTTGTGCTTGATGAAAATTTCCATAGGATTTTGTGTTCACGTTCCTTCTTGGTGGAATAATAGGGAGTGGGATATCAACACTTGTCTTCCCTAGTATCAACCTTAGCTTGGTTATAAATTTCTTTCCCTAAGCTTGTGCCTTATAAAAAGCTCAATATTTATGAGAATTTAGGGTCTTCTACTTTGGTTTAGAACCATTGCTTTTAGATTGACTGAGATAAATTATAGATCTCAAAAGAGATCATTTTAATTGATATTTGTTATATGAAGGATTTATGACAGGGAAAAGATTAGTTCATATCACCTTTTAGTCTATTAGTGAACTCCAAATGGTTGTGCTTGATGAAAATTTCCATAGGATTGGAGTTCACGTTCCTTCTTGGTGGAATAATAGGGAGTGGGATATCAACACTTGTCTTCCCTAGTATCAACCTTAGCTTGGTTATAAATTTCTTTCCCTAAGCTTGTGACTTATGAAAAGCTCAACATTCATGAGAATTTAGGGTCTTCTACTTTGGTTTAGAACCATTGCTTTTAGAATGACTGAGATATATTATAGATCTCAAAAGAGATCATTTTAATTGATATTTGTTATATGAAGGATTTATGACAAGGAAAAGATTAGTTCATATCACCTTTTGAAACCTTTATTTTTTGGCTAGATTTTAAAATTAACTTGCCTCATTGGAGGTAACTTTTAGTCTATTAGTGAACTCCAAATGGTTGCGCTTGATAAAAATTTCCATAGGATTGGAGTTCACGTTCCTTCTTGGTCGAATAATAGGGAGTGGGATATCAACACTTGTCTTCCCTAGTATCAACCTTAGCTTGGTTATAAATTTTTCCCTAAGTTTGTGCCTTATGAAAAGCTCAACATTCATGAGAATTTAGGGTCTTCTACTTTGGTTTAGAACCATTGCTTTTAGATTGACTGAGATATATTATAGATCTCAAAAGAGATCATTTTAATTGATATTTGTTATATGAAGGATTTATGACAGGGAAAAGATTAGTTCATATCACCTTTTCAAACCTTTGTTTCTTGGGTCACATCATTTACTAGAGTTAATTTAAAAATTTGCTTTAGTTTTTCCAACAAGTCAAGAATGCTTTAAATTGGATTTATTATTTCTTCATTTGCTTCACAAACTATTCTCTTAGATGATAACTTTACTATGTGGTTTTCAATTATTATTTTCCCCAAGGTAAGGAAGGGGAATAACTAGGATGGATTAATATTGTATTTTAAGTAATTTTATAAGCATATAAGAGAAAAAGTATATACCTTGCTATTTCATTTTCTTGTTTTACACTCAATTTGGCCTTGTCCTAAAATACATTATCCTCATACTTAATTCAATCAATTTTGTAACCAAATCTTCATTAGTTTATATTAGTTCCCATTTATTTGTACTAGAGCCTACTACATCCATTCTTGCACTTAGGATTGAATTATGAGTGCAATTTCTTCCCCCAAATTTAAACACCTTTCCACTTATTATGAGCTAATCACTCTATCTAATTTGATTTTTTACATGATAACTTATGTGTCAAAAATAATTGAATTAAGTAGCTAGGGTTGTGTATTTAAACACAAGCACTAGAATATTAGTACAACATGCATTGATTGTTAAAAGACTCATCCAAAAACATTTTCAAGTAGCGACTTAAGGCTTGCATAACATCAATAAATAATACAACATTTAGGCATACTCCATTATTATCTTTTGTGTATTCAATCTTGTAAAATTAACAATAGGGTTTGATTCGAAGCAAAGGGAATTTCATACTTCAATCCTCTTATAGCAAATCCTTAAAGGTGACTCTAAGTGCCACATTTTGTTTAAGAAGTAGGTATAGACAAAGGTGAACAAGTTTTTGAGATCTTGTAGAAACCCTAGTTTCCCCCTGTTTCTGAATCTGATGTTTTTTTGTTTGTTTTTGCATTTTTGACTGTTTTTAGGTTTTTGAGCAATAATGAAGTAATGCGATTTTGCTAAGATTGAATAATAAATTCAAATAAAATCATATAGTTGCTAACATGAAGCAAATAGCTAATGAGTAGGTAACCAGTACGTTTATTGTGCTTTCCAAAACATTACAATACTGGATCGTTAACATGCATAAGAAAATTACAATAGATTTGCAATATTTAGAAGAACCTGATTTCAGCTGCCCTAGAGAAGAATGAGATATGTACGGCTATCTGAGGTATATTCTCCCTCTGTCAGAAGTTGTCAAAAGACTCCAGATGCATAGGCGCCCTCAACTGTGAAGATGAATGATCAAAAGGAAAGGCGATCTTCTTAATGTGAAAAGTACGGCCTTTTAATGGTACGGCTTGTTAGCAGTACTACTGTGTACATCAGCAATTAACACAAATGTACGGCCCTCCTAAACCCCTCCAGAATATCAATGAAAATAAGCACCTTAATGAATGTATGCTTTCCAGATGAAACCCTGAACAAAACCTCTGAATAAAGAATGATCTGTGAAGTTCTATGATCTCTCCTGGATGAAGAAATCCCTTGCCTGGCAATAAATCAGATGTTATTTCACACCCTCTGAATCGCTCTCACTGGAGATGGCTTGTTCCCCAATGCATTCGAGACTGAAACCCTAGGCTTCTGTGCTATGCTCAAACTTGATCAATTTTCAATCATCAATAATCCATAATGGCTCGAATCCCAATGAAAAATGCCTTATACCCTCAAAAGTGCGAATTCCTCAATAATAGGGATTATTAAATAATTCGACTTCTTATTCTTTTAATATTTCAATAGTCTCTGGCATAATTTTTAATCATAAATTTAATCGTCAAATGGCCCCTTTTAATGTTGGGCGACCCCTCAGCCAAAATCACTTAAGTTATAGTATAATATTATAACTTTATATTATAAATGCTCCAGTAATTAATATTTAATTAAATCAATTAAATATTAATATCTCTTTCAATATTAACCCGATGCTCGAGCCGTCTGTAGCTGTCAACTGAGGAAGTGATTTTGAATGCTATCAATCCATACTGCTAAAAATAGCAGGGGTCCCACGCTGAGTGCTGAATACTGCTAAAAATAGCAACTCAGGCTAGAAGTGTCCGAACGAGCCCGAACGAAAGCCAACTGATCAAATACTGACAATCTGAAGTTGAGCCAACTCTATCAAGACCCTCTATCCAAACTATCAGCCTACGAGGGTCGCATAATAGGCTAATCCTGTGCTCCGAGAGATGTCAACTAGAAGGGACATGACACCGCTTCTCCCCTAAAATTGCTTCTGTCCTCGCTAAATCTCAAATGCCTGATGTCATGTAATATCCTCGCCTCCCATGTAGCATCCTCAATAGGCAAATCTCTCCATTTCACTAGATATTCCCTGATAGTCCTCCTACGCAACTGTCTCTCTCTGTACTCCAGGATAGACTCAGGTACTAAGATCAATTTTCCCTCATCATCTAAGGGAGGTAGAACTGCAGACGGTACCACACGATGTCCCAACGCCTTCTTGAGGCGTGATACATGAAATACATTGTGTACCCTGCTCTCTGCTGGAAGCTCAAGCTCATATGCCACCTCGCCAACTCGCCTCAGGATCCTGAAAGGACCGTAATACCGTGGTTTAAGCTTCCTCTCGACCCACCTTCCAAGAGGGACTGAATATAGGGTCAAGATCATGAGGTGCAAACGGCGTCACCCACCTCAAAATGCCTCTCCGTCCTCTTCTGATCTGCATACTGCTTTTGTTGATTCTGTGCCTTGGCGATATTCTCCTTGAGAGCCTTCATAGTATCCTGACTCTCCTGCAACAAGTCTCCAGCACTCAGCACTCTACTGTCACTCAGTAGCAGATCTAGAAAACTCGGCGCCTCATACCCGTACAATGCCATAAAAGGAGACATCTCAATAGTCATGGAATGTCAGACATAGCACACTCGCATAAAATGAATCCACTCACCCATGCCCTCCGCCCGCCCCCGCACATACCCCGAGGCACCTCCACCCACTTATTTCACGCCTCGCCCGCCCATCGGGTCAAGGGTGGTAACTAGTGCTCTGAGTGAGCTCATCTCATTAAAGTCTCGAACACCTCCTCGCCGGCGACTCAAGAACCGACTATCTCTGTCACTCACAATGCTTCGAGGTAATCCATGTAGTTTGAACACCTCACAAAAGAATACCTCTGCTACCTGCGTAGTTGTGTAGGTTGTGGTGATCGGAAAGAAGTGGGCATACTTCGTAAGCCGATCCATAATGACATATATGCAATCTTGCCCTTGGGCTTTAGGCAAGCCTGTAATGAAGTCCATCGACAGGCATTCCCACTCCCCGCCGTGAATCGTGGCGGCCGCAACAATCCCGCCGCACGCAGTTCTCCTACTTGTCTCACGATAAATGGCACTCATCAATGCATTAGCAACATCTGCCTTGAGTCCTTTCCATGTGAATCTCTCCCGTATCTGTCTATAGGTTTTGAAATACCCGGGATGTCATGCAGTCGGTACATCATGAAAGGCTAGCATGATTATGTTCTTCACCTCTGAACCTGGGATCAAATAAATCATGTTCTTGTAAATGATCAAATCATTCACAAGTGTATACCTGGTATCAACCGTCGATCCCTCAACAATGCTGGAAGCCCAAGTGTCCTTGGCATACTTTGCCACAATCATATGCCTCCAATCCTCCGTAATATGAACCATAGAGCTCAAATGTGGCCTGCGTGAAAGAGCATCAGCTACTACGTTCTGTGTACCTTTGATATACGAAATATCAAAGTCATAGGCCTGCAATTTACTGACCCACTTCTGCTGATGATCATTAAGATCTCGCTGCCCTAAGAAGTGTCTCAAACTGTTATGGTCAGTTTTAATACAAAATTTGCTGCCAACAAGATACTGTCTGAATTTTGCTAAAGCATGCATGATAGCGAGCATCTCCTTATCATATATGCTATAAAGTCTCTCTGGCCCTCTGAGCTTGGCTCTCATACAATCGGTGCTTGTCCTGCATAAGCACCGCACCAATGCCCTCACCTGACAGCACTGAAGCTCGAAAGGCTTCATAAAGTCTGGTAGTGCTAAAACAGGGCATGTGGTCATCAACTCCTTAAACCTCATAAAACACTCCTGTGCCTCAGGAGTCCAAATAAATGCACCCTTCTTCAGCAAATCTGTCATAGGGGCTGCATGTTGTGAATAACCATTCACGAATCGGCGATAGAATCCACACAAACCGAGAAACCCTCTCAACTGTGTCAGGTTTGCCGGTGTAGGCCAATCAATAATGGCGCGGATCTTTTCAGGATCCATCCGCACTCCTCCTGCACTGATAATGTGACCTAAATATAACAATTCGGTCATCCCCAAATCACATTTGGATTCCTTGGCGTACAAGGACTCCCTCTCAAGAATACTCAACACGGTCTCCAGGTGAGCCAGATGCTCCTGCCAAGTCCTGTTGTATATAAGGATATCATCGAAGAAGACCAATACGAATCTCCTCAGCTGTGAATGAAAAACCGTTCATCAGACTGAGAAGTAGTCGGCGATTAGTGAGCCCAAATGGCATCACTATAAACTCGGTGCCCACAATGACACCTGGCGCTTTCTATGTCCCCGCTTACGAACCTCGATCCGATGATACCCTCACCGTAAATCAATTTTGGTGAAGTAACAGGCACCATGGAGCTCATCAATAAGCTCGTCAATCCGGTATCGGATACTTGTTTTTGATTGTCCTCTTATTCAGGACCCTGTAGTCAATGCACATGCGTAATGTTCCATCCTTCTTCTTTACCAAGACAACTGAAGAAGCGAATGGTGACTTGCTAGGCCGAATGTGACCCATAGCAAGTAACTCCTTGATTGTCTTCTCGATCTCATCCTTCAGCCATTTAGGATGTCTGTAGGGCGTAATCATGACGGGCTTAACGCCCTCCTCAAGCTCAATAATATGCTCAATGCCCCTGTCTGGAGGTCTCCCTGGTGGAATGTCACTGAACACCTTATCATGCTTGACTCTCAACTGCTGTATGTCTGGATGATATTCAGTCTTTTGCTGTCCCTCCTGTATAGGTGCTAAAGTGCACTCGGCAGCCCACTCAACCATGTCGTGACGCATGAGCCTCTCCATCCGACGAAAATAAATTGTTTTGATGTCGCTGTCCCGAATTGCTTTGAGTATGTGTGTCTTCCCGTCAACATCAAAATGGATCTCCATGTCCTTGAGATGAAGAGTGACTTCCTCCAATGAATGAAGCCACTTCATTCCCAAGACCAAATCAATATCTCCCATATTAACTACATAGTAATCAGCCTTGAACTCATAATTGTTCAAGCGTAAAGGGAGATCCTTTATCATGCGTTCACACCTCAAAGTGTATTCGTCGGCCACCTTAACCCTAATGCCCTCGAACTCCTCAGTAATGAGTCTGCGTTTCTCAACGAATCTAGCATCTATGAAATTGTGTGTAGCTCCTGTATCAAGAAGGGTAATGACCCTCTGCCCTGCTAACACACCACGAATCCTGAATGAGCCCTCCTGCTGGATGCTAGATAAGCGTGCCTCCTGTATCTGAAGTTCTGACTCTATCTCTGCCTTAGGCTCTGAAGCCTCTGCCTCTGAATCCTCAGAACTCTCTACTGTTCGGAATTTTCTGATTCCGAATCCTCATAATACGCCCACATCACTCGATTTGCCTTGCCCTTAGGTCTTAGAGGACAATCGTGATTGGCGTCATAGGGACCTTTGCAGTAGAAGCAAAGCTTCTTCCTGCGTAGATCATTAAGGGCCTCTTGATCCAAAGGTGGAGCTGCTGATTTACCTTTTGAATAGTTCTTAAAATCTGATTTTTCTTTGTTAAAATCAGACTTGTCCCTGTTTTTGTTAAAACCCTTATTGTCCCTGAAAGATGAATTACCTCTGGAGTTAAATCTACTAGATGGTGCAGCTAACTCCATGCTTCGTGCTTTCTTCATCGCTTCCTATAATGAAGGAGGATCAAAGGCTTTGATCCAACCTCTCAGTGGCTCTGTCAAACCCTCCATGAAGAGTACTACCAACCGCCTCTCTGAAATGTTCGGAACCATGACTGATAACTTCTGAAAGTCACCAATATAGGACTCCAAACTGCCACTCTATCTCAACTGAGCCAAGTCTCGAAAGTAGGATTCTGGATCCTTCCTGTCAAACCGCTCAACCAATCTGTCCACAAACTCCTGGTATGATGTGATCCTGTCATGCTGTAATGTCACCATACCATGGTGCCACCAATCGTAAGCCACTCCCTCGAGATGCAATGTAGCATATCTGATAGAATCTCTCTCAGCCATCGGGCGTAATGTAAGAAATGTGTCTAGCTTACTAATCCATGCCTGGGCTGTCACCTTACCACTACCATCGAACATCACTAAATTAAGCCTGTTGGTTACATGTTTTAGGTCATTGTTCTGGTATCTAGGTCTCCAATCCTGTCGACCTCTGTGGTGCTCTCACCTCTGAGTGACAAAACGGTCAAAAGAAATCCTCTCTCTGACCTCTGGTGGTACTAACTCCCACTCCTCGTTCGCTGCCATAAGTGTGTCTGCGAACAACTCCTCATGCTCCTCTGCAATAGCCTCCTCGGCCTCCTGTCTCACAAAAGTAGGCCTAGTGGGCCTATCTGCTGTCCGTGAGGCTGTCCTCGATGCTCTGCGAGATCCTGCTTCACTCCTCTCATCGTCACGATGTGGTGACGGTCTTCTCGGAGTACCTAATCTCTGGAGTGCCACTGTCAACTGCTGCAATACATCATTCGACTGCCGTTGACCTGCACGTAAATCTCTGAGTGCATGCAAAACCTCTGCATCATCTTGATCTCTAGGGTTTGGAGGAATCTCTGCCCTAAGATTATCTGTTCTATCAGTCCTGTCATTCCTGTCAGCCATGTTTCCTGGTTGCCTGCTCAAACTCTGTTACCTGTCAATCAGAGCACATCTGCGTGTGTAATACCTGTGAGAGCCAATCTGCTCTGGCTGCATAAGACTGCTAAACCCTTAGGATGGCAGGATTTAGCTCTGATACCACTATAAAAACCCTAGTTTCCCCCTGTTTCTGAATCTGATGTTTTTTTGTTTGTTTTTGCGTTTTTGACTGTTTTTAGGTTTTTGAGCAATAATGAAGTAATGCGATTTTGCTAAGATTGAATAATAAATTCAAATAAAATCATATAGTTGCTAACATGAAGCAAATAGCTAATGAGTAGGTAACCAGTACGTTTATTGTGCTTTCCAAAACATTACAATACTGGTTCTTTAACATGCATAAGAAAATTACAATAGATTTGCAATATTTAGAAGAACCTGATTTCAGCCGCCCTAGAGAAGAATGAGATTTGTACGGCTATCTGAGGTATATTCTCCCTCTGTCAGAAGTTGTCAAAAGACTCCAGATGCATAGGCACCCTCAACTATGAAGATGAATGATCAAAAGGAAAGGCGATCTTCTTAATGTGAAAAGTATGGCCTTTTAATGGTACGACCTGTCAGCAGTACTGCTGTGTACAGCAACAATTAACACAAATGTACGGCCCTCCTAAACCCCTCCAGAATATCAATGAAAATAGGCGCCTTAATGAATGTATGCTTTCCAGATGAAACCCTGAACAAAACCTCTGAATAAAGAATGATCTGTGAAGTTCTATGATCTCTCCTGGATGAAGAAATCCCTTACCTGGCAATAAATCAGATGTTATTTCACACCCTCTGAATCGCTCTCACTGGAGATGGCTCGTTCCCCAATGCATTCGAGACTGAAACCCTAGGCTTTTGTGCTCTGCTCAAACTTGATCAATTTTCAATCATCAATAATCCATAATGGCTCGAATCCCAATGAAAAATGCCTTATACCCTCAAAAGTGCGAATTCCTCAATAATAGGGATTATTAAATAATTCGACTTCTTATTCTTTTAATATTTCAATAGTCTCTGGCATAATTTTTAATCATAAATTTAATCGTCAAATGGCCCCTTTTAATGTTGGGCGACCCCTCAGCCAAAATCACTTAAGTTATAATATAATATTATAACTTTATATTATAAATGCTCCAGTAATTAATATTTAATTAAATCAATTAAATATTAATATCTCTTTCAATATTAACCCGATGCTCGAGCCGTCTGCGGCTGTCAACTGAGGAAGTGATTCTGAATGCTATCAATCCATACTGCTAAAAATAGCAGGGGTCCCACGCTGAGTGCTGAATACTGCTAAAAATAGCAACTCAGGCTAGAAGTGTCCGAACGAGCCCGAACGAAAGCCAACTGATCAAATACTGACAAATCTGAAGCTGAGCCAACTCCATCAAGACCCTCTATCCAAACTATCAGCCTATGAGGGTCGCATAATAGGCTAATCCTGTGCTCCGAGAGATGTCAACTAGAAGGGGACATGACAGATCTATAGACACAAAATATATGAACACATAAATTGAACACAATTGTAACTTGTAGACATGATTTCATCTTAAATGTTATAAAACTCAACAATCATAAAAACAATTCAATAACAGATCTAAATCTACTTAATCTTGTAACTCATAAAAAACAAAATAGCTAAATATCCTCTATCCTTCTCATTTTCTATTTTAACATTTATCATTTAAATATTTTAATTTAACTATTCAATTATTCAATTTATATTTAAAAAAAATAAAAATAAAAATTCCAATTTCTTATTTCTCATCCTTATAGGTAGTAATGAATCTAGAAGTGTAATCCCAAACCATAATGCATAAATCGAACACACAGTCTCTAAATCAAACGTCACTTCGTATCTGAACGGGATACAAAAATTGACAGCTACAGGATTTTGCGGGTAAACTCTGCTGGCCCTTGTGCCTGGATTATAACTTGTCTATGCACAGAGAGTTCACATTTTCTAATAACCGGCTAATTTTTGCCGGGTTTCTGCCTTAGTTTTTGGTACAGAGAAGAATTGAGGATTGTATAGTCCATTTTCGATGTTGTTTAATTTGTTAAATATTTCTTACAGTAGACTTGTCCTGATTCCACACGAAAGAAAACAGAAATGCAATGTGATCACCAACACGATTTTTGAAAAAAAAAAGATTAGCTGCTTTCATTTTATATATTTACAAAAAATTCAATTAGTGGGGTTTTCTTCACAGGGCTCCGTGCCTCCAAAACTCATCAGCCCAAAACTATAGCTATAGTAGTTCTAACTGCTAACAACTAACTATTTCTTTACCTAATCGTTTCATGAATGTTTATAGTGCTGCTTATTTTTCAACTGTCACATAAAATTTGGAGGGAAAACTTGGAGTTAAAAATTAAGACTGGAAGATTTAGAGAAAACATCTGCAGCGAAGATATGATCTTCATTCGTAGGACCAAATAAATCTAAATATTTAAGCCATGGCTGCATAAATTTAGCTCCTGCTCTTTATCTGCACCCGAAGCTGTAGCTTCTCCTAAAATTCTGGCACATTGATAGCATACAATGAGCAATCTTCTTTTGTGTAGCTTTCCTTCACCCAATGTGTACTGACCGTTAGATCTTCCATCTTGCTCATATCGACTATTTGATCTTGTGCATCATGCAGATCTTTAACCCCACTTAGTATTCTTAGTCATTCCACTTGGCTTGTTTGTGATGGTGCTTCTCATGATTTTTGTGGCTATGGGTGATATATTGGCCTACCCATTGATCATTAGTGTCCACATGTTTGGTCAGTGTTGGGCCCCTAATGTTTCTTGCCGTGGGTGCTTTGTTTTTCCTTGGTAATTTATGTGGATTTGGTGGCAATGCTTTGCTTGCCATGTTTCACCTTTTTGTAGTGGTGGGCCCATGTTTCATTGACATGGCTTTTACTATGAGGGTTGGCAGCTTATGACCATGTTTCATGTGGCACATATGTGGCGTGGTGGTGGGCCTTTGTGCTTATATTAGGAGGTGAAGACTTTCAATTCAAACTTATGTATTTTTGATCTCTTCTAACTGTTCAAAAGGTTTAACAATCACACCCAATAACCTTTCTCACCATTGTCTAGGGTTTTTCTTCTTGTAATTGAGGATGATAACTTTGACGATGGTACACACAGGTAGCTAAGAATGGCTTTGGTATGGTAATGCCTTGCGTATCTCTAGGAGGTCATTTGTTGTCTTAATGGTGGTGGTTGTCAGCCTTTTGCCTTAGGTGAATCCAAAAAAGATCCATCTTTAGTTTTGCTATGCTTGAGTTATCACAAAAAACACACCAATACAAAATTGCAAGTACATACTGTTCAATTTAGGGTTTTTAGATTAGTTTTTGTTTACAGGGAGCTTGCCCTTCTAATTCAAAGAGTGGTTCTATTGCACATCTGTTCCATTTTGTGTCACATTGAAAGGTGCAAATTGAAATGCTAACATTATGTTTGTTAACTTTATCCTGAAAATCTGCTGACTGTGACTATCCCAATCTTGTTTATTCGTGTCTGAAATTAGAGACATCGCAAAGGCATTCAAACTGCTGTCATATATACCGAAAATCAGCTGTTATAAAAAACTGAAAACTCCCTGAAACAGTATATGAAAAAGCTAACATTATGTGCATCAAATTTATACAGAAAATCTGCCGACTGTGACTATCCTTATCTTGTTGATATGTGTCTGAAATTAGAGATATCACAAAGGTATTCAAACTACTGTCATATTTACTGAAAATCAACTGTTATAGTAAACTGAAAACTCCCTGAAACAGTGATGAAAACTCTTAAAAACCCTGCTGTTATCTTTGTATTCTTGATAAAAACTGTCCCCTTTCACAAGATGTGCGTACATGAATGCAAATTTTGGATTTTAAACAACCTGGCTAGTCTGTGGAGTTGCATGCGCTGGTCTATGGAGTGCAATTTTTGATTTTTGAAAAAGTTAATTCTCTTCAACAGGCAGCGTGCCTGATAACTACCTTATATTTTTTGTATTTTGGAAACTTGTTTCAGCACTATAAGGCACATGCTTAGACATACCTGCACATTTTTTGTATTTTGGAAACTTGTTTCAGCACTATAAGGCACACGCTTAGACATACCTGCACATTTTTTGTTTTTCGTTAAAACCTGTTACTCTTGTTAGTGTTTTATAGCTTCGGGAGCTATTTTCCCTTAGTTAAAAGCTGGTTGGCGTGCATGCTTCAATTAATAGTTTATATTCTTTATTTTCAAAAGGAGCTGATCTAGAGGGAGTTCGCCTATCTTTGTATATAATGGAGTTGATTTCATTTCATTTGGATATCATCACAACATTCTCTCATCATCCGCATTCCTAAGCAGCAGATCGTTATTTTCAGCAGAGATCAGTTTTCAAAGAAGAAGATCATTCATTCCAATTGGCACATTTAAGAAGAAGTTCGCACTTGTAGCAGCAGATCATTTAGTAGCAGCAGTTCGATCTCAAGGACAATCACATTCATTTGTATCTTTGCATCAAGGAGAGGTGCTATTATTCATTGTATTAATTTGGCCGAGTAAGGCCTGAGTTGTAAGCAGATTTCTACTCTTATTCATCTGATATATATATAAGAGAGATCATTTCTTGCTAGGTTTTTCTCCCTCGAGTAGGAGGGTTTTCCCAGGGTATCTTGTTGTGTTCATTGTTCCATGTGCAGTTGTATTTCTGCTTGTTTACATTTCTGATCATAAAACTAACATGGTATTAGAGCAGGTCTAAGAAAAGATCTAATCAGATTTGTTTAAGCAGTCAAGTCAACTTTTCATCTGGGGCAAATCTTGAAGGCAAAGTATTGCATATCTAAGGTTGCAATTTATTCAGACCTAAGGACAAATCTTTGAAGGTGAATTTGTGCAGAAAAAAAGAAAATGGTGAATGGTGTCAAGGTAGAAGATAGGCTTGATGGAGCCTCAAATTTCAACTCTTGGAAACCCAAGGTACTCATTGCATTAGAGGAGAATGATCTTCTTGATTTCGTGGAAAGCGATATGCTCGAGCCTTCCAATGATACTGAGAAAATCCAGTGGAAGAAAAATAGCACGAAGGCTAGAAAGATCATGATAGACTTTGTGATGAATCACCTAGTACCTATCATCTCCAAGTTGAAGACAGCTAAAAAAATGTTTGATACTCTAAAAGAATTATATAAGATCAACAATACTAGCAGAGCCCTTGCTTTGAGGCAACAGCTTCGCCATGTAAAAATGGATAAAGAAGATTCAGTCATCTCATTCTTTATGAAGATTGCTGATTTGAGAGATCAGTTGAGCACTATTGGGGATATAATTGCAGATAGAGATCTTGTTATGTTGGCACTAAATGGTCTTCCTCAATCTTGGGAACCCTTTATTCAAAGCATCAGTGGGAGATCTAAGTTGCCCAAGTTTGATCGTCTTCGAGTTGATTGTATTCAAGAAGAGTCTAGGTTGGCAGCAAGAGGTATTGGGCGAAACTATTATGATGTAGAAAATCAAGTTCTTTCTTCACATACTTCTAGAGAAAGAAGCAAAGGAAGAAAGAGGAATAGAGACAGAGAATCGGATTTTGCCCCAGAACCAAAGAAGAAGAAGGATCTCTCTCACATTCAATGTTTCAGGTGTGACAAGTATGGTCACTTTGCTCGAGATTGCAAATTAAGGTCTACACAACATGTTTCTACTGCGCAAATTGACATAGGGACATCTCAGAAGGAGCCAAGTTCTAAAGTCGATTCAGAAGGTTTCTTATTCTAAAGTCGACCAGTTTCTTCGAAGAGGAGGAAATAACATTCAGAGGGAGTCTGACAAACCAACAGAGGCAACCTTGGACGAGGAGGTCAGGAGGTTGATGCCAGTACTTGGAGCTTCAAAGGGAGTCACATCATCATGAAGACTTGTTGTAATGTATATTTCTTTGGGACAGAGAAATATGAGGTGAAAGCCCTTGTAGTGTATATTTCTCTGAGACGAAGAAATATGAGGTGAAAGCCCTTGTGTATATTTCTCTGAGACGAAGAAATATGAGGTGAAAGCCCTTGTAGTGTATATTTCTCTGAGATGGAGAAATATGAGGTGCGAGCCCTTGTTCATCTCTGAGACTAAGATGAGACGTCATGTTGAGAGACTCCATGATGACATCACGTTGAGAGACTCTGTGATGAACTCTTGTACATCTCTGAGACTGAGATGAGACGTCATGTTGAGAGACTCCATGATGACATCACGTTGAGAGACTCTGTGATGAACTCTTGTACATCTCTGAGACTGAGATGTGGGTGTAGCCATTATGAGCATCATGTTGAGAGACTCCATGACGAGGATATCTAGAAAATACCTCCCTAGCTAAGAGGGGGTGTTAGTGTTTTATAGCTTCGGGAGCTATTTTCCCTTAGTTAAAGGCTGGTTGGCATGCATGCTTCAATTAATATTTTATATTCTTTATTTTCAAAAGGAGCCAACCTAGAGGAAGTTCGCCTATCTTGTTATATAATGGAGTTGATTTCATTTCATTTGGATATCATCACAACATTCTCTCATCATTCGCATTCCTAAGCAGCAGATCGTTATTTTCAGCAGAGATCAGTTTTCAAAGAAGAAGATCATTCATTCCAATTGGCACATTTAAGAAGAAGTTCGCACTTGTAGCAACAGATCATTTTGTAGCAGCAGATCATTTAGTAGCAGCAGTTCTATCTCAAGGACAATCACATTCATTTGTATCTTTGCATCAAGGAGAGGTGCTATTATTCATTGTATTAATTCGGCCTTGAGTAAGGCCTGAGTTGTAAGCAGATTTCTGCTCTTATCCATCTGATATATATATATATATATATATAAGAGATCATTTCTTGCTGGGTTTTTCTCCCTCGAGTAGGAGGGTTTTCCCAAGGTATCTTCTTGTGTTCATTGTTCCATGTGTAGTTGTATTTCTGCTTATTTACATTTCTGATCATAAAACTAACAACTCTACTATGGGTGTGTGCCACAGTATAACATTACTTTTAATATTCTGAAAATTTTGTTTGACCTTATTATCATTGGTGCATGTCTGATCACTACTCAGCAATTTTTTGTAAACTCAAAGTATGCTCTCCTTCAATATGACACACTCGACATAATGTTTTGCATATTTTGTTCATTGAAAACCTGCCAACCTTAATAGTGGGGTGTGCTCCTCTTTATACTTGCACAGTTTGGAAAATTTAAAGAATGTTATCTTTCAAAAGGGCACACACTCATTACACTGCTGCAATCTCTTAACTTGAAAAACTTGTCATTACTTTGTGTACTGCGTGCACTATGAAGACTTACATCTCTGACTTGACAAATTATATATTTTCCTTCTATAAAGTGTATGCCTATCTATGAAGAAGCAAATTTTATTACTTATGAAAAAGCAAATTTTTATTATTTGAAAATTTTCATTGTTCACATAGGCATGTGCTATTATATTGCCTTGCACTTTTCACTTTTAAGACTTCATTCATCCCTTCACATGGTCATGTGTCCTTTTATCGGGCAACAAATTCCATGCCTTAGAGAGAATTTGAACCCTTTCTCCATCATCCTAGCTCGTATCTTTGCCTCATTGGATGTGTTAGAAAGCTCCTTTCGTTGGCCCTACAAAGACACCGATTACAGATGACAAAAATGACATAGATGACCATGATAAGGGTTGAAGTATGACTCATAAGCAGAAAAATGGCACTTAAGATATGACATAATATGATTTTTTTGAATGGGTACAACACCCTTTTCCAAAGATCTCACAAAATTGCGGAAAGAATCTCAATTCCTTATTTGAAACTATTCAATGTGACACATGCTTGAAGGATACTTGCAAAGACAGGAACAATTGGTTTTACACCTGATAACTGCCCTACCTTAGAAGTTTGCCAAGCTTTTCCAAAATGTGCATAACTTGTAGATGATCTGCTTGAAATTTTCTGTTCATGGATATCCAAAACCTGTTCCAATGCTCTGAGGTTGGATGCCCTCTTACATCACAAGAGGCCTCAAGAACACAACCAGCAGTGGCTGAATTTATTAAACAACGTACTATCCTTACAAGCCTCTTTCTAAGATATGACTCAACTTGATATTAACAATGAGAAGAGGAAGAACGATTTATTTAGGGATAAATATTTTGAATTTGAAAGCAGAGTGGGCATAGGGACAAGTAACCTTGTCTCCAACCCCTCTTCTTCATAGCCCACATAATGTCCCGAGGGGGAGACCTTGGGAGTGAAGTCACTCAACAGCTGTGTCTCTGATCAAAATCTAAATTTTCTCAACATTACACACATGAGCTTTGCTATCCTTTAGGCCCATCGCCTCTCCAAAAGTTCATGAGGAAGTCAGCTGGCTGATTGACTTCCCTGAACCAATGAGAAAATGATATGTTGTCAGAGGCAGGAATCAATCTAAAAGCTTTATCAATTAGACTCCAAAGTTGCCAGGAAGCAACCTTCTTAATTTTCATGGCTCTGATTACCAAGAGCAAGCCACCTTGTTACTGCAAGATAACAAAAGCTTGAGTTCATGGATCAAAGCTGTTGAAGCCTTAGCCACATTTTTTATAGCCAATTGAATGTAAAGGAAAATAAACCAAGGAATTGACCATGGTGATCTCTCAACAAGCTTCTTGCACAATCTCTTCCTGGATTACCTTTTGAGGTCTCTATTGGTTCCCCAACTTGTATTCCAGTAACTCTAAAAATTTACTTAATTTTATTTTCAAAGTTGCTAGAAGCTAGGCCAACAAATAGGAAACACCTTCAATAGTGTTTTCCTCTGCACTTCAGGCACTGTAGAACCTAGGTGGGTTTCCCTTTATGACATTGAGTGTAAAAATGCTATAGATCTATGACTCAACACCTAGTAGATTAACTCTCTTATACTTATTACAAGGATTTGTGAATCTAGTTGTTTCAGATACGAGGATTTCAAACAAATACAAAAAAATATTTGTAATGTCCCTCTCCTGATTTGCCCTAGAATTTGCCCTAGAATTTTCCCACTGATCACAAATTGCAACAAATTAGGGTTAGGGGTTTGTCTTACCAAATGAATATCTCTTTAATGATGCAATCCTAGATTTGAATCTTGCAATCACCACATGAACAATATATTGCATTCCATCCTTGTCAGGGTCAAATTTCCACAATTGCATAAATTTCATAATTTTGGTCAGATTTTTCTTAAATTTGAAACACGACATCCCTGACACTAGGAAGATCCCACAATTGCATGACTTTCACAATTTTGGTCAGATTTTCCTCAAATTTGAAACACGGCATCCTTGACACTAGGAAAATCCCACAATTGCATAACTTTCACAATTTTGGTTGGATTTTCCTCAAATTTGGAACAGAGATACCCAATTGGGTGTTTTATAAGATGAAACTCTTGGAAAGTTTCACATTTAAGATATATTTTTAGATTTTCAATTTTGGGTGCTTGGGCTGAAATGGGGGTACAAGTATAATGTCTAAGACATCACCTAAACATCACAAACCCATGAAAACTTTCTCAGATCGGTTATACATAATGGGAAATGCGATGGGGTATGAAAACATGCAATACCTAACAACTTCAATCAAAATAGAGCTCAAAATGCCCTTCCTTAGTGGGGACCCAACTTGCAGCAGTGTTTCCTTATTCTTCAATCCCCATTATCAAGGGTGACAGGATTGAAAATGTTCCATGTATGAAGGATGTGCTTATTGCATCTTGATTGATTAAAATTGTACACTCAACCTTTGCTTGAATAGTCTCCCAAAAGGCAATTTCAAGTTTTGAACTAAATCAATGCCCAATCCCTTGCCTATGACAACTTTTCTTTTCCTTTCTCTCCAAATGTGCCAGGAGATCAGACCAGTACTCATCTTCCATTCTTGCATTCTTAAATTTCAACCTTTTGGACCATGATTGATGAAAGAACAAGAAAACCCTCCAGGCTTATCCATGAGAAATCCATTTTCCTAAAGAACCAAGATAAAATTTCCCAAGAATAAGGTGCACTGCAGAAAGAGATGACTTTAGAGTTTCTTCATACCTATCATTTAAGACTCAGACAGATGAGCCGTGAAACTTGATTTTCTTTAACCTACTTTGTGTGAGAATTTTATTGCTTGCAGCCAACCACAGAAAGGCTACTGCCTTAGGGATAGTTTAATCAACTCAAATTCTAGTAGTAGGGAAATTCTAATGTAAGATGTGATTGGATATGAGTTTCACGCAACCAGATTTTATAAAGTACTTGCTGGAGGGATGTCCACACCCTTTCAAGAGGTCTGGTCCTGTGAAGTTTAAGTAGTGTTGAGATAGAAATAGTTGTATGAAGATGACCAAGAGTTCCTGCTTTGAATGGAGGCTAGATGCAATATGGTCATTTGTTTCCTCTCTAGATCCCAGACCTCAGTTGACTCCATCCAATAGAGTTTCCCTAGCATTTAATTAAGGATGGGGAAAGCTTCGTTAATAATGATTAATGAGTGGCACAGTGGGGGTCCATGAATCCTCTTAAAAGAGACCTTTTTATTTTTTCTTGATTTCCTAGGATAGAAAATAATTATTCACCTATCTAAACCATCCTTGAAAATTCCACTCATGGGATGCTTTTATCTAGTAGGCTGAACTAAAATTTTATCTGAGCCAAGTTATCAAAGTACAGTGTTTAATAATTTCATTTTGTGGCCTGTTTGATTTAGAGTAAGTGCATCATACAAATTTGGTGTCTAGAGCACAATTAAACGATTCCAGGTCCTTGATAACCTGCTCCTTTCCCACGTGTCTTGTACCCCACCTACACAGCCTAGGACAACATGCTTGCATTTCACGAGGGTGGTTCTTCTTCCCACCATAGAGCTGAACTCATCATAGAAGCGATTTTATGGCTAATCTCAACTGGTATGTTGATTACTGACAACAAATATATAGATAATGCTTGAAGGGAAGACTATATAAGTTGTAGTCTAGCTTCACGGGAGAGCCATTTCCTTTTTAAAGATGAGAGTTTGACTTGGAATTTATTAATAAGGTCCAACAACATTCACTTTCTAATTTTGACATATGCTTGAAAAATTGTTTTCAGAGGGACATGGAAAACATCAACGATTGTTTTCTGCACATTACTTTATCTTTCTACAAGTTACAAGAAAGAAAATTATAATATAAGAATACTTGGCCTCTGATAATTTTTCAGTTTGACTGATTGGAAAATTTCCAATCGGTGCCCAAAGCAAGGTTCAATGTTGATTATTGTGGGTCAATTTTGACAAGAGATTACCTCTCAATGAGAACCCAAAAATAAGGTGCAATTTGGATTATTGTGGGGTCAAATATTGACAAGAGATTACGTCTTGATGAGGATCTTTGAATCAAACTTCTGTTTTTTATGGTCAAGTGAGATTTTATTTGGGACCCTTGCCCACAATTGTCTCTATGGGCTTGAAAGCCTCGACACGCAGTTCAGCTGCAAAATACATAGCAAAAGGAGTACAAAATCAGCTGGTGCACAAAGTTTCTACTACTGCTCAAAAAGAGAGTTGAAAAGCAAGTGAACTATGCGACTAACTAAAATGTAACCTAAGACATAGCTAAACAATACATAACACCATTGCATATCATAACTGGTTATGGTAGGACTACAAGGAACACAAAGAGATTGAGATTTTAGTAGGGTGGAAGCTTGACAGTCCATGAATTGTCATCCATGCTATCTGGTACCTCCTACCCTAAGCTTGTGACAAGGTGTAGAAACCCCTGTTCTAGCTAAACTCTGAACTGTCTGTGTTTTTGTTTGTTTTTTGTGTATTTTGATTTTTTTTGGGTTTTTGCATGAAATAGAAAAACAATGCGATTTTGAAATAAAATTGCTAAATAATCTTTAACAAATACAAATAGTCCAGATCTAATATAAGAGACTCTGGAAACGATATCTATTGATTTTATTATTGTTCTACAGCCATTCCAAGAATAGATCTCTGAGATTTAGACAAAGATAAGACAAATTTTCAGTCAAAAAACCTGATTTGCAGCTGACTGGTTAAGACTGGAATGGTACGGCCTGATCTCTAGAATGCCTTTCCCTTGCTTGAATCTAACTGGAATCCCTCCACTTGCTGAGGCGTCCCTCTCTGTGAATGGCAGAAGCTAAAAACTGAGGCGATTTGGATCCCAAGACAAACACGCCTTCCTCTGGAGATGGTACGGCTTTTACACAACATTAAATGATAGTACGGATCTGTACCAGCAGTCAATACAATCTGTACGGCTTTATTTGAGTGATCTGGAATATGGATAATAGGCGCCTAAGATGAAGAATCACTTCCAAGATGAATCCCTGATCAAAACCCTGAATGATTAATCTCTGTGAATGTTCTGTGATAACTCCTGAGTGAAGATATCTCTCTAACTGGCAATAAATCAGCTGATATTTCACAGCCTCTGAATTGCACACACTGAAGATTGCACGTTCTCCAATGCAAGTTGAAAACTGGAACCCTTGGCTCTGTTCTCAGAAGAAAAACTCAGCAAAAATTCGACTTCAATCATAATGAGCTCAAATCCCAATGAAAACCCTTATATCTCCTCAAAAGTGCGACTTTTCTCAATTAGGTATCATTTAAATAAATTCGAACTTCTTTTTAATTTTTCAATAGTTTTCAATCTCATTTTTAATTATAAATTATAATTAAAAATGGCCCCTTCAATGATGGTCGCCCCCTTGAGACAAATCACTTAAGTTATAATATTAAAATATTATAACTTTATAATATAAGTTATAATATTAAAATATTATAACTTTATAATATAAGCTTCGAATAATTAATATTTAATTAATCAATTAAAATATTAATATCTCCCTCAAAATATGTCCGATTCACGAACCGTCTGAAGTTGGTGAATAAGTGAGTGATTCTGCACGTGACCAAACCATACTGCTAAAAATAGTGTTGTACCCCAAATAAATTTTTTTGGCATTCTGTGTAAATTGTGCTAAATCTTGTTAAAATGCCATGTAAAGTCTGTTTTAGGTCAAACCAATCATAGAATCTTGGTGGGTTTTTGTCAAGGAACACACGTACAAAATTTTGAAAATTTGAAAATTAGGGTTTTTCGCCCCTATTTTCAGGGAAACCCCCGAAAATAGGACCTTCCCAGAAATGATTGAAAATGATTTTGATAGGATTAAAAGGCTTCACGATCACATCGGTCAAGTCGGAATCATCAAAAGATAAGTTTTACTCTGGTGGGTCTATTTCTATTTTTCAGGAACAAAGTTAGGAGCTCCGCAGCCATTAATGGCAGATTGGCCAGTACCGAGTGCTGAAAGCTAACCTTCAAAAGCTTCAACAACGCAACCATGGCGGAAAAGGTCTAAAATGATGCTGTTTGATGAAGGGGATTTTCAAAAAATGAAAAATGCTAAAAATTGACTAAGTCTGGAGAATGCACGCCTTGCTGCCAAGAGGAGGCTATGCAGTCAAATGCCTTAGTCATTTTCCCAAACATCCATACACGATGAACGTGAGACATGAAGAAATGGTGATCTTTGACGGAGGAGTTTTCTAAAATTGAAAAAGGTCGAGATTTGACTAACTCTGGAAATGCTACGAAGGAGAAATCACTTCACGAGACAAAAAGAGCCTTTTTCAAGGAGGGGCGCCCATGATCTTTTAAGGTCAAATGAAGTCACCCAGATCATCCAAGGCATTCATTCTTGACGTTTGCCTGCTGGCGCGACAATGAAACAAACAGATAAATCATCTGAGGAATAGATCACAAGCAGCTGCTGACGAAGCAAAAAGAGGCAGCTGAGGAAATATCAGGAAACCACAGTTAACGGCGAAGTTCTAAGAAAAAAGAGCCTTTTCAAAAGAAAGGCTACCTTTTTTTCGGACCTCCAGATGCTGATAAACGACAAAAGGCTTCCCAGGATAACTTTCTCAGCTCAAGTAGATCTCGGGAACGCAACTAAAAGCGTAAACATCTGACAGTGCAATCAACGGATAATCAAGGTCAAAGTATGCAACTTTTCAGACAAAGATAAATTTGCTAAAAGGTAAAAGCGCCCTTTTCAAGGAGGGGCGCCCTTGAATAAAGGAACCCTAAACTGAAATCCAGGTTTTCTGAAGACAGTCATTTTTGGCGAAGCAGAGCTGGGTACCTGATGAGACATCAAGCGAAATCATCTGACTCTCCGATCAACGAGAAATCCAGATCAAAGCACGAGAGGTCATTTCAAAAGGCTGAAGAACGAAGATCGAAAATTCACTAAGGCATAAGCAAAAGAGCCTTTTCTTGAAAAAGGCGCCCTTTCTTTTGAAGCCCTAAACTCGGCTTTTTACCATCATGCCTCCCAGGCACTTCTCTTCAGGTCAAATCCAGCTCAACAGTGAAGGTGTCAGCATCATCTCAGGATCAACAGATCAAGCCAGATTCAGGATCAAACTGAGGTTGTTCAAGAGAGAAAATAATAAAGAACTTGCAAAAAATCAAAAGGGACGCCTTGAAGAAGTCAAAGGTCAAGTTGTTGACTAAAGTCAAGATATTTTGAGCAAAAATTGGCTAAAACACTCCACGATCAGTGGAAATCACCTTTTTGAACTTTAGATCAAGCCAAAATCACTTTTGATCGTGAGTTAGGTCCCCAAACTTGTGGATCTAAGGCTTGAGTCTATGTAATCAAGGCATAAGCATCCCACTTCATTATTTCATTG
>VDFB02047296.1:0-63418 GCA_007258455.2 Sequoia sempervirens | reverse complement strand
GTATTGGTAGAGATAACTAGGGTAGCTATCATTGAGTGTTTTGACTTAAACAAGTAGGTGCTGACCAAGATAAAGTGATGAGCTACCCCTATATATGAAAAGAGGCATTGGTAACAAAATAATCTCCATTTCTACTTCCACTACTGAACCATTCACTATGACATATTTTCAATACTACTATGTGAATATAGATCTTTCTCTTTTCCAAGTGTTGGGGATGGATGCTCAAGATAAAATGCCAATAATCCTAATGATGATGGCCATGAGAATTCAAAACCTTGAGACTTATATTGAGTATGACTTTGCTTCATACCTTGAGAGGGCATTGGATGATAAATTTTCACAAGTCATAGAAGATAGAGCACCGATTACATTCAAAAACTATTCCCTATTGTGTCATTTGATATTGTACTAGAATTGGGACCATTGTACTATAATTGGGACCATTGGACTAAACAAATGGACTTGGCTAGAGTGGATGAGAAAAGGAATCGCACACCTATCCAGAAGTGGTGTTATATTTGGGACAGTCGGTGAAAGAATTCAATCTTTGTTGTATTCTATGAATATTTTGTGCACAAAATCCTTGGAGTTCTTGGTTATTAAATACCAATATTTCCAAAAAAAATGAAACAATTGTTAAGACCTCTAGCCCTAAGACAAGAATGAAACCATACACACAATTTTGGTGATTGGTTCTTTCTCCCATAAGTTACAATAAGAAGAGTTTATGGATGCCCTGTTGTCCACAAATACTACCTAAGTTTGTGCCCCTCAAATTAGCATTTCTTGAATTTATGTGGAAAATGATGTGGATGGAAGAGGATGTAATACACAAACAAAAGAAGGGCACATTTCTGCCAAACCAAACCAAGTGTGAAGACTGGACAATAGGCTCAGACACACTAGAGGAGTTGCAATATTAGTTGAAGACAAGATATGCATTGGACTTTGGAAAAGGAAGAGACTTTGACCTTGAAAACCATATGAATAACATATAGCACAATCTCCTCACCAATTCAATAGTGGCACACCAACTAGACTATGAAGAGGATGTGATAAGATATTGCCTCACTTTTCAAGAAGTATCTAGTAGAATGAAAAAATGGGAATATATGAGGAAGTTGGAGGAAGAAATGAAGCAGAAAAAACAAGACTTCCTAGGCTATTTTATTGAAGAGAAAGACCCTATTAGAAGAATAAACTTGATAATTGATAGATTTGAAGACTTATATGGAAAAAAGGAGGTGTATCTTCAAAAATATGGTGGTGAGAAGGTAGAAGAACACACCCTAGAGACAATATATGAATCTTCCATGGAGAAATTACTTCATAAAAGATAGAAGATGAAAAGCATTAAAAAATTGGTACCTTATGAAAAGAGTGAAGGGGTGGGTGATACTGAAGAAGTTGCCACAGTTCTACCGTCATTGAAAGGTGATGTTGAGGTCGATCAACCAATCAATGAGACCAATGCCCATAGGCATGAGGAAAGTATCGATGATACAGAAAAGGAAAATACAGAAATTGATGAAAATGAGAGAAAAATTACTTTTGGGAGGTTTATAGAGGATGATGAGTTCATTAAAACTCTAGAATTTAGGGACTTTTGGAAAAAAATGAAGGTGAAAGGGTTTCAAGAAAAAGTTGAAATGAATGAAATGAAAATTGAGGAATCTCAAAAGAATCAAATGGTGGCACAAATATTCAAGGAATTAAGAGTTGACCACATTGACATTAGCCCCTAGAAAATATTTTTGCTTGATCAAGTACAAGCTCAAGAAGATTCAATATTTTAGAATTTGACTCTGATGAAGGAGTTAGTGGAACTAGGTATAATCCAAAGATTAAAACCTTGGCTATATGGATCAAACAAAAAAACACACAAAAGCCAAAATTATTGGATGTAATTCAAGGAATGAAAGGGGGAATAATGGTAAGGACAATACAAGACACCACCCCTTTGGAGGCAGCCACAATGACCATGCATTTGGCCATGTTCACTCGTGCAACTATTAAGGGATTCGAGCATAGATTGAAGGATATGAAAATGAACAAAGCTTACTAAATGATGAAAGTAATAAAATGTTTATGGAGAATTTCAAATTGAAAGAATAATTAAAAGGATCAAGAACATCACAAAGCAAGGAGATGGTGTTATATAAACCTCCTAGTACTCCAATGGATATTGTACAAAACATTTTTTTTTGAATAGGTGAAAAATATTGAGAAAGAAGTGGATGAAATGAAGTAGGCCAAGAATAAAACCTAGGATGAAGTAAAAAGGCAAGTTTGTGAAGTTATGGAAAAGATTCTTGAGCATAGGATAAATTTGGTTATTGATAAACTGGAGAGTGTATATGATAGATATAAATCACTTCAGTAGGCAATTGATTAGATAAAAGCACATATGCTTGTATTGGATCCCATGTTCAAAAGGTGACCAGTAGCCTATTCACCACACTCTATCTAAGTAATGCAATGTTCTAAAAAGGACTATTGATGCTCTGACAACATTAAAACCAATTGAACAAGCAATGAAGATGAATGTTCATGAATTTTAGTATATACAAGGGGGGATAAAAGGATTGTGACATGAATGGATTCATTACATACGTTAAAACAATGGTATATACCAAAAATTGTGAAAGATAGTGGTCATTTGAAAGACTTGGATGAGTGGAAGAGGAAATTTGGTCAGATTATTCACAAGTGTATAACCCATATACAGGAGGATAGTGACACTAATCCTCATAGGATCAATTTGATCATGGATGGATTGATTTTTCTTGATGCTAGATATCTAAATTTTGTCAATGATAAAAAGGCACTACTAGATAGTCGATGGAAGGCTCATCTTACAAGCATACCAAAGATCAAGGAATATAAGTGCCCATCAGACTTCACGGTGTATCAGTGGGAAGAAAATGATTTGGCTTCGGAGGAGTAGGTCACTAAGGTGAGAGAATTTGGATGTCTATCATGGAGAGGAAAGCTTTACCAGATTGATAATAATGAGATTTCTACGTTAATTAAAGGAAACATACATCTAAGTGTCTTAAGCTTTGTTATTTCTTTGATTATGATAATTAAATAGTTGTTAGTAAAAGGAGTAGTTTTGAAAGGTCATCTCTCTTTGTAAAATTCCTATAGCTTCTTGCTTCCTATATATATAGGAAACCAAGGCCTAGTTTTGAATCATCATCATATCATATTTCATATCACCACCATTAAAGTAGGAATGGGTAAGAAGATAGATTGCACATTCCACCCATCCATATCATATCAAAGACTTTTGCTATAAATGTATATATTTTGAAGCAATATAATGGAGAATATTGGTCATAATTGGTGATCTATTTCTATGTTTAATTGTTGTGTTAATTTTCATGCTTATCTATTACTGTGTTGTCTCGAAAGTGATTTCTTCAAGTTATTTAAATTCATAAGGTTTATCAAAACACACTTGTTACTGTGTGACTATCTTGATTGGTTTCTAGTGAGAGAGAATTAAAAATCCTTTTAGTTAACTCATTTTAATTGGTTTTTACTAGGGATTAGAATCCTTTTAAGATGGTTATTCTGATTGGTTTCCCTTAAACTAATAATTAAAAATCTTTTCTTAGCATCAGAATAAATTGAAGGAATAGCACTAGGATTTATAAAGAAGAGTATTGTAACAAACAAACCTACACATTTTCACAAGGTGTAAACATTAAAAAGTTCCCAACAATTAGAGTTAACTTGAATATTAGGGTTACCTATCATACACATATACCTCCATTTCCATCATCCATCTATCAACTCCATTCACCCAATATATTAGGCAATGGCTAGTTTTAGAAAATTTTATATAAATTCAATTCACATTCTTGATTATTTAAACACTCTTAGTAGGTATTAGTTATCAAATCTTGCATCTACTTCACCCCCATGTGCCATTGTGAGTAGATTTCCTAAAATGGGATCCATTTTAAACTCTCAAATCTACCTTATCATTTAGGTACACCTGTCTAGCAAAGCCTGAAGAGTAGGAGGTGACCAATTAAATTTTCCTTGTTCGTTGGCCAAAAATGTATTAAGAGATAGGCACCCTCTTATGGTCTAAAAACCTATGTTTTTGAGACCTAACAAATTGGTGACTCTACTAGGGATTGACTAAGCCAATTTTGAATCTAGACCAATTTGCTATAGATTCATAAAAGTTCACAAACATTCAATTATTTAGATACTCTATTGGGACAAGGAAAAATTTCACTCAAACCTTAAACTTTCCTACTTATGAAAAAGTATGTGGTGACTCTAAAAATATTTTATGACTGATAAAGTAAACATTAGATGAGAAAGGGTAGATGATAGACATGATAGATACAACATATCATTCAACATGAATGGAAGGGGATATTTGGATCAGTAAAGCCCCAAGAAGAATAGTTGTAGGTTGTTAGAAAAACATGGATCTTGTACTTCAAAGTCTGAAACAAATAGGAGCAAAGCAAAATCTAAAAAGCTAGACACAACATTCACTGATCACAAGAATGTCCTTGAAAAACCACCTACATTGCACAACAACTTTGATCAATTGCATGGGTTAAAACATCATAATGATAATCTATATAGAGATCCCCAAACTCCACTTGGACAAGAAAAAAATGGTGGTCCTATTGTTCACTTTAGGGAGGACCCTCATAAAAGAAAATAATTTACTGCCCAATTGGAGGAAGAAAATGATCAAATACAAAAAGACTATGATCAAGTATTTTCATCACAACAAGGAGGAGAAATCTAATATGGATCTATGAATTTCTCTCTTCCTATTGAAAATTATGATGAAATGACTACTTGGAAGTTGGAATTGCATATACAATGGCAGGAAGAAGATCTTAAGAAAAGACAACAGTTGATAAAAAGGAGTTAAGATCTAAATCAACAAATTCCTTAGTTAAATGTTTATGCATCTAAAACACAAAAATGTATCCCTCCCCATAAAAAAGGAGGTAATCTCAACCCACATGGGTCATCTTAGAATACAGGTGGTCCAAGTTCTTGAAGAGTACCCCAAAACACAGTTGGAAGATCAAATCAGCCTGTGCACCATCATGTACCACCACAAAATCTACCATCACAAAACACCAATATCATTCCACCACCTAGACAACAATACATTCCACACCATCATGTACCATAGCAATATGTGTATTCTCACCAGAACCTCCAAAAAAATGTATACCAACAGCCCCAACATGGATATCAGTATTACTTGAATCCACCACTTTAGAATCCCTATCCACAAAACCCCACAAGCATAAGTAGACAATTTGAATTGTCTGGGTATCAACTATACCCATGTCCCATTGATAGCAACTGGAGAAATATTGTCCCTAAATACATAGGGAATAGTGTAGTCATATTAGAAGAACACATACAAAACTTCAATGCTCTTGTGCAAGATATATGCACGGAAAAAGAGGATGTCCTTATGAGGTTATTCATGATGTCTCTAACTGAAGAGGAAAGAGATTGGTTCAATAGCCTACCTAATGATTCAATCACCTTTGTAGCAGACTTCTAGGATCAATTTCTTGGATAATATGGGAATCAATGTGATCCTGAATTCTCTCTACATGAACTAATAAGTATCTAACAATATCAAAATGAATCAGTTTATGATTTTAATCAGAGATTCTCTAAGATCTATAATAAAATTCAACATGGATCCAAATTAGCTTACCCAATAGACTTGAGTATTTATTTAAAGGCCTTTAATCCAAAAATAGGGTATGAACTCAAGAAAAGATGCCCTAGAAGTTTGAATGAAGCACAAAAGGAAGCCTTAACTATCAAAAGTAATAGGAAGTTTGTTGGCATGATTGGAAAAAGGTCAACTTTGTAGGTCCTTGAATACACTTTAATGTTTGACAGCTTGTTGGATTTGAATCTAGAAAAGCTGATGGGAAATGGTCTCCAAGCTTCAAATAGGGTTATGTTAACTTTGATAACTTTGATGACTTTGCAACACCTTTTTGATACCTTTCTCTTTGACAAATATGGCTACAAGACCTACAAACACACATGCAAAGAGGGGAAAAAGGGTTAAGGGTTAGAGTATAGGGGTTTTCCTTGGTAAAACCCTAATTTGGTAATCAAAACCTTTATAATGAAATGAAATAAATAGGAAATGATGAAAAATAACATGTAGTGTCTGATAGGGTAGGGTTGGATGAGACACTCACTGTCCCATGCTCTGGGTCTCACCTTGGCAAACCCTTCAGTTTCACTCTCCACCTTCTTAACCTATAGGCCCTAATGCTTGTTAGGCACCCCTAGTTCTCCTAGCCAACCCTACTATCATCTGCATTCTCCTAACCAAGCCAATCTTGGTGTTCTTTCTCTCATTCTCTCCTTAGCCCTTATTCTACCTAAAGACTAGCTATCTCTCCAATGCTTCACTAACTTGATGCAGGGGTGTGGGATGACTTCCAAAGCCTCAAAACCATTCCTCTAGGGTTTAAGATCAATCACCAAATCACCATTTCTCCATCGCTCACTCCAAACCCTCTCCTAGGGTTTAAGAAGGGCTACTAGCCCTTGAGCCCCAATTAGGCCTCCTAACCTGAGAAAGTAGGCTTAAAATCCAAATCTTCTAAAGAACATCACAAACTCCCAAAAAGGACCCTGGTTCATTTTCCTACCTCTCCAGGATTTTTGAGGTTTTGGGCCTTCTCAGGCCATACACAGGCATAACCCTAGTGGGAATTAGGGCTTTTTAGGCCTTTTCTTGACCTTCACAGTGAACTGTTTGCTTATTACAAACACCAAATAGATTGGTGAGATCTCTTGCTACCTACCAATCCTTTGTAAGGCCTCCTGCAACCATCACACACCTTGGTTTACTAGGGAATGGTCACCCCTGCAACCTTAGTGCTCTGCTCTCCTTGACTGTTCTAACTGGGCACTATCAAGCTCGCCTAGTAACAATCTTCCACCATGGTTTCCTGCCTCTTTAAGACTCCTAGACCTATCCTATTTATAGGCATGGAGCTTAGCTTCATTTCCCAAAGTCTATACACTAGGTATAGAGGAAAACAGAGGTCTAAGACTCCATTATTTACAGCTTACCGGTCTGATCAGAATTTGAAAAGAAACAAAACTAACTAAAAGTAGAGCTATAAAATGTTGAGACAAGCTAATTACTAACTACACAAATCTTGTAAGACAGTTATCACATGTTCCACACACTACTCACAACCTGGAACTCTCCATTAACACAGTAAAAGAACTAAAAAAAATAGAAAATTGCAAGAACTTCAATGTTTTTCATATGAGCAGTAAACCCAAACAAATACAATGCTTTTTCCAACCCTCATTCCAGTTCGAGGACTACCTTTTAAAGGCTTCCAAGGTGGTTATTTCTCCATTGGTCAGACTTAACCACTACAATAGGCCAAAATTGCACAAATGCAACATTTTGGACTTTATTTCTAGCTCCTAGGGAATCCTATTAGAACAAGTTGATAAATTCATCTAATCTACCTTGAACTACTGAACCACATTCCTTCTAACATATCCTAACACTTCTAACACAAGACTAGATGGTCAACATGACCTTGAAGTATTAAAACTCAAAATTGCTTCCTAGGCTTCCAAAATTGCCTAGTGTTTCCTAATGTTACCTTGGTGCTCCTGCACCATTCTCCCCTCTCGACCCAAACCTTCTAAGGAATGGAAGGAATTGAGACCAAGGACAGTCAATACTTAACTGACTTAGACTAATTAAGCGCTTACACATTTGAGCCACGATTCATGCTTAGGTGGTGTGGGGCCAAGACTCAGCCATGCTTTGTAGCCCTTCTTCCTCTGACTTGATATCTTCTCTACTTGAGGGTTTGTCTTGATTAGGTAGGGGTACATTACTGATGTCCTTGAAGATCTCCTGAATGTTCTGATCCACATCATTGACTGTTCCCTTATACTTGATCAAATTAGCTATGTTGAAAACTGGTGAGATTCCTAGATCGGTAGGTAACTCCACCTTATAGACATTCTTGTCATACTTGGCCAATACCTTGCATGGACCCACTCTCTTCATCTGCAACTTGGTTGGCATTCCCTTCTTCAACCTCGACTTGTTAAGGTGGACCATAACATGATCCCCTACTTGAGTACGTGCTTTCCTTGACATATCTTCCTTCTCCTTCAAGATTTTGTGTGTAGCCTCATTGGTTTGTCCTCTTTACTTGCTCCTAAATCTCCTTCATGGTCTGACTGAAGTCTTCTGCATGTCCACTTCTTTGTTCCATAGCTCCAAGATCTCTGAGCTCACATATGCCTCTTGGGTGCATTCCATACACAATCTCAAAAGGACTCTTCCTTGTGGTCCAGTTCACACTATCATTATAAGCATACTCGGCTTGTGAGATAACCATATCCCATGTCTATCCATATTCTTAGCTAGGCACCTTAGAATGTTACCCTAGCACCTTATTTAACCACCTCTATTTGACCATCGGTCCTAGGATGTGGTAGAATCCAAATAGCCAGGGTTTGGCCACCCAATCCTACTCATAGAGTCTTCCCAAAGTGACTCATGAACTTCACATCCCTATCTGAAAAATGTTGAAAATCCATCCATGGATCCTTACAACTTCCTTGAAGGAAATATGAGATATGTAGCTAGCATCATGAGTAGTTTTGCAGGGAATGAAATGACTCATCTTGCTAAATCTTTCTACTACTACATAAACACTATCAAAACTAGTCTTGGTCTTAGGAAGGCCTACCACAAAATCCATTCTCACACACTCCCATGGTCTGTTAGGAATGGGTATGGGTTGATATAAACCAGCATTACAAGCTCCTACCTTGGCTTTCATACACACACAACACATTTATTCACATACTTTCTAACATATCTTGCCAACTTAGGCTAGTAATAAAATCTTTGCACTAGTTCTAAAGTCTTGTTGATGCCAAAATGTCCACTAAGACTACCATTATGCTTTTCCTGAATGAGATTTTTCCCTCATTGACCCTCTTGGAACACATAATTGATTTCCCTTAAACAATAACCCACTTTGCAAAGCATACTCAGAGTATTGTCTATGGAAATGGTTTTCAAAGTTAGAACATACCTTATAGACCTCTAAAAAGTCTTCATCTTCCCCATAGAGATCTTTAGAACTGTCAATCCCTATGCTCTTCACTTGTATCTATTGCACTGTCAACAACCTCCTACTCAATGCATCTGCTACTTTGTTTAGCTATCCCTTCTTGTGCTTGATGGTGAAAGTAAAAGCTTGGATGTATTCCATCCATTTCAAATGCCTATTACTCAATTTCTCTTGAGTGTTGATAAAACTCAGTGCCTGATTGTTAGTAAAGACTACAAGCTCCTTGGGTAGAAGGTAATGCCTCCATTTTCTAAGTGACTGAACCAAAGCATAAAGTTCCAAGTCATAGGTTGAATGTTTCTTCTTTGCTTCATTGAGCTTCTCACTAAAGAAGGCTATAGGCCTACCCTCTTGACTTAGCACTCCTCCTACTACCACTCCACTTGCATCACATTCAACAGTGAACAATTTGTCAAAACTAGGTAATAAGAGAATAGGTTGAGTTGCTACTTCTTGTTTCAGTTTCTCAAACCCTTTCTTGGCTTCTTGGTCACAAAAACTTAGTTTTGAACCACCCTTGATTGTATCTAGGACTGGTGCACATATGCCACTAAGTTCATATGAATTTTTTCTATAAAATTGAGCCAATCCATGAAAACTTCTTACCTCTATCCCTGTAGTTGGTGTAGGCTAGTTTAGGATGGCTTCCACCTTGCTTGGATCCATCTTCAATGATCCTTTGGACACTACAAAACCCAAATAGACTAGCTCTTTCTTAAAGAACTCACACTTCTCTAGATTTATTGCCAACTTCTCTTCTTGCAACCTTCTAAGAACCAACTCCACATGTTTCAAATGCTCTTCTATTGTCTTGTTGTATATGAGGATGTCATCAAGGTACACTACCACAAATATCCTATAAAGTCCTTAAGCACTTCATTCATGAGCCTCATGAATGTGCTAGGGGCATTGGAGAGACCAAATGGCATCACTCTCCACTCATATAACCCATCATTTGTCTTAAATGTTGTCTTCCATGTCCACCATCCTTAATTTTGATCTAATGGTATCCACTCTTAAGATCCAACTTAGTAAAGTATTGAGCTCCTCCAAGACAGTCCATTAAGTCTTCAATTCTAGGGATAGGGAATCTATATTTGATTGTGATTCTATTTATAGCTCTAGAGTCAGTGCAAAGTCTCCACTTACCTCCTTTCTTTGTTGCTAAGACCACTAGTACTGCACATGGGCTGATGCTATTTTGAATCAATCCTTGATCCAACAATTCTTGCACTTGTCTAGCTACCTCTAGATTTTTATCTAGTGTAAGTTTGTATGCTGATTTTTTAGGTAATGAAGCTCCAGGTATGAAGTCAATTTGATGACTTATGGCTCTCTTTGGTGGTAGAGTTGTAGGTGTACCATCACTAACTATGCTCTTGTACCTTTCAAGTAACTTTTGGACTACTTCCGGTAGGACTGTCTTTTCAGCCTTATCTTCCTCTTTAGGTTGTAACACAACCACATATCCTTCACTCCCTTGATGTAGGTTGTTAAGGAACTCTTTACCACTACTCAACATGATGTTTGGTGTCTTTGACTATCCTTCTTCCTCTTCTAACAGTGACTGCAACTTAAATGTCTTCCCATCCTTCTTGAAAGAAATGGTGTTCTCTTTTCCATCATATATGACACCTCTGTCATATTGCCATGGTCTGCCCAATAGTAGATGGCATGCATCCATGGGTAAAACATCACAAACTAACTTGTCCTTGTACCCTCCAATGGAAAACTCCACCGTTACTTGTTCATTCATTAAAACACTTTGTCCCTTGTTTGGCCATGTGACCTTGTAGGGGTTAGTATGGGGTACCTTCTCCAATTTCAGTTTCATTACTGCCTCCTCTGATATGATATTGTCTGTTGAACCTAAATCTACTATGACCTTGCACACTTTTCCAAGTATCTTGCACCTTACTCTAAATAGAGCTCTCCTCTGTTTTGGTTCCTCTTTAACCTGTTGTCTGATCAAAACCTTGTTGAACATCATATTTTCTCCTACCTTAGATTCTATATGACTAACCTTAGATGACTTGGGACTCATGGTGTCACTCTTTTCATAAAAGCCACTCTCTTCTGTTACTTGATGAAGAGGCTTTCTCCGAGCACCTAGGATGAAGCCTGCTTGACCCACAATGGTAACATTTCATATTGTTTACAAAGTATGAATTGCTCACCTTGCTCCTCTTCCTCTATTGAACCTCCTTGGGTCCTCTACCTCTGATCTCTGTCTCTTCCTCTGTTTGAACCTCCTTGAGGTCCTCTACCTCTATTATATCCTCCTCTAGAAGATGTTTCTCCTCCATGCTCTGTGAGTTTAGACTCTCCTTGGTTTCTTTGGTCATTGCCTCTACCTTGGTAGCCACCACGCTGTCCTCTTTGATCTCTTTGATCTCTACCTTTGCCTCTGCCCTTAGAAGCCTAGTCTTGCTTCCTCTTGTTTCTTTCCTCAATCTTGATAGCCAATTGGTAACATTGATGCACAGTCTTAGGACTTAAAAGAGCCATCTCCTCTTGGATGTTCCATTTCAAACCATTAAGGTATCTAGCTACCTTAAGACTTTCATCCTCTATAACATTGGACCTCATACAAAGTTTTTGAAACTCTTCAGTATAAGTATTCACATCTTGGTCTTTCTGCCTTAAGCTTTGTCTCTTCTTGTGTAACTGAATCTCATAGTCATCAGGCATGTATGCTTCTCTTACTTTGGCAACCATTCCCTTCCAAGTAGTTATAGGATGCTTACCTTCTTTTTCCCTCTCTGTCTAAATGAACTTCCACCATGTCAAGGCATAACCTCTTAGTCTTGATTTGGCCACCTTTACCTTATGTGCTTCAGTGACTTCATCACACTCAAAATGGTTTTCCATTCCCTCTATCCAATCCATGACTAGATCAACTTCCATTTTTCCACTAAATAGTGGTATGCCTTCAAGTGCTTACTCAAAGCTTTCAATGCCTTCATGAAAGGCTCCTCTTTCAAAACAGGGTCAGGTTCAAGGGTCTTATCTTCCTCTGCAACCTCTTCTTCCTTTGGTATCCTTCAAATTGCGCACTCCTCACTGCTTGTTCAAGTTGGGCTATTCTTTCCCTCACTTGCCTATTATCTTCCTCCTACTCTTCAACCATCTTGGCCAATTGTGCATTTTTCACCATGACGGTAGTATCACTTGAGTCAACCTCTAACATATATTACTCACTGTCCCATGCTCTGGGTCTCACCTTGGAAAACCCTTCGGTGTCACTCTCCACCTTCTTAACCTATAGGCCCTAATGCTTGTTAGGCACCCCTGGTTCTCCTAGCCAACCCTACTATCATTTGCATTCTCCTAACCAAGCCAATCTTGGTGTTCTTTCTCTCATTCTCTCCTTAGCCCTTATTCAACCTAAAGACTAGCTATCTCTCAAATGCTTCACTAACTTGATGCAGGGGTGTGGGATGACTTCCAAAGCCTCAAAACCATTCCTCTAGGGTTTAAGATCAATCACCAATCACCATTTCTCCATCACTCACTCCAAACCCTCTCCTAGGGTTTAAGAAGGGCTACTAGCCCTTGAGCCCCAATTAGGCCTCCTAACCCAAGAAAGTAGGCTTTAAAATCCAAATCTTCCAAAGAACATCACAAACTTCCAAAAAGGACCCTAGTTCATTTTCCTACCTCTCCAATATTTTTGAGGTTTTGGGCCTTCACAGGCCGTACACAGGCGTAACCCTATTTTTGTGGGAATTAGGGCTTTTTAGGCCTTTTCTTGACCTTCATAGTGAACTGTTTGCTTATTACAACCACCAAATGGATTGGTGAGATCTCTTGCTACCTACCAAGCCTTTGTAAGGCCTCCTGCAACCATCACACACCTTGGTTTACCAGGGAATGGTCACCCCTGCAACCTTAGTGCTCTGCTCTCCTTGACTGTTCTAACCGGGCACTATCAAGCTCGCCTAGTAACAGTCTTCCACCATGGTTTCCTGCCTCTTTAAGACTCCTAGACCTATCCTATTTACAGGCATGGAGCTTAGCCTCATTTCCCAAAGTCTATACACCAGGTATAGAGGAAAACAGAGGTCTAAGACTCCATTATTTACAGCTTGCCGGTCTAATCAGAAATTGAAAAGAAACAAAACTAACTAAAAGCAAAGCTATAAAACGTTGAGACAAGCTAATTACTGACTACACAAAGCTTGTAAGACAGTTATCACACGTTCCACACACTGCTCACAACCTGGAACTCTCCATTAACACAGTAAAAGAACTAAAAAAACAGAAAATTGCAAGAACTTCAATGTTTTTTCATATGAACCATAAACCCAAACAAATACAATGCTTTTTCCAACCCTCATTCCAGTTCGAGGACCACCTTTTAAAGGCTTCCAAGGTGGTTACCTCTCCATTGGTCGGACTTAACCACCACAATAGTCCAAAATTGCACAAATGCAACATTTTGGACTTTATTTCTAACTCCTAGTGAAACCTAGTGAAACAAACTGAGAAACTCATCCACTCAACTATAAATTAATGATCAACCTTCATCCTAACATCTTCTAACATCTCACAACTCAAAACTAAATGGTCAACATGACCTTAAACATCAAAATTACAAAATTCTTCCTAGGCTTCCAAATTTTGCCTAGTGTTTCCAAATGCCTCCTAGGTGCTCCTGCACCAGATAGGCACCTTGTATATATAGGCAAGGTGTGATGAGGTATGATAATTACCCTTGATACAAACATTAAATGCTCAATGCAGAAAAGTAAATGTATAGATAACTATTAAATTCCTAAATGACTAAAAGTAAATAATGAGACGTGGACCCATTATAGATAACTTCTAGAAATGATACCTAGAATAACTTAACTCCTAAGTTTAAATTTATCATGTGAATAGGTCCTCACTAATGACTAGTTAGGAAATAACCCCATTCACACCAACAAATAGTATGTGGTGGTCAATACCTTGTAATTGGTCCTCATGGTTACAAAATGTTCCCCACAAGATTCATCATGATAATCTTAGAGAATGTTAAATACCCCATCCTCCATAATACACCTATGCATGATATTATCATGTCCAATATAGAAGAGACTTCTCTCCACTCAACTTTACTTTTCCTTTGGTGAGAAATATAGAAGAGTCTTCCCTACAACCAAATGATTAGAAATGTTTGTATACAACAAAGTGTTAATTAGTAATGCAAAAAAAATTCATTGGGAAAGAATCATCAACAATGGTTTTTTTTTATTAGAAGTAATTCAAGAAAGAAAACCTACAACAACATCAAATTTATCAAGATTATATACAATGATAATATCAAATTCTTGTAGCAACAAAAACCAAGATAGTATTCTACCATTTATCACTAGTTTTTTTTATCAAGAATCTTCTTGTGGCATGGTCAACATGAAGAAAAATAGGATAACTAGTGATATAGTGAAAGAATTTGTTGATTGCATACAGTAGTGCAAGAAATTATTTTTTTGTTACTATGTTGTTATGGTCAACACCTTTGCAATAGTGGTATGGTGTGATGGTTAAGTTGTTGTGTTGTTATTATTTCCATCAAGGTTCAAAACTCGTTGGGGTGTAATTGTTGAGAACTTATATTGGGGATGAGGTCCCCCATGTGTGACCTCACCGGTTCATAGCTCCGAGTCAAAAGCATTTAACCCTCTTAATAAAAAAAGGTTCAACACCTTTATTTTTTTAATAATTAAGTAAATCTAATATTTTGGTGGACCATATTTATATCCAAGGATAACTTCTATATTTGCAGTAGATGCATCAGTATAGATGTGAAAAGGAACTTTCTAGTCTAGTCCATGCAAAACCAAAGCTACCATAAAAAAAAATAAAGAGCCTGGAATCTTTCTAGCATGCATTTGTCCAAAAAAAAATTAACATCTTTAGTAAGTAACACAAATAAAGGTGTTATTTTACTAAAATATTTGATAAATCTATGGTAATATCCAACATGTCCAATAAATCTCCTAACATCCTTTTTTGTTGTGTTGTAATTTTTTAATAACTTTAATTTTACCAGGATCTGCTTCAATTCCTATGGGTGAAATGTAATGTCCTAACACTATTCCTTCTATCATCATCATGTTATTAGAAGTGTTACAATAATTTATCCAAATTGGCAAGGGATTCTTAATATGAATTCCCATAGGTTGTGAAGTCATCCATATAAATTTCTAAATAGTCATTGGTGAGATTCAAAAAAATGCTTAAAACAACATGATGGAGAGTAGCAGGAATAATGAACAACCCAAATGAAATGATTGCATAAATATATGTACCTGAAGGATATGCAAATTTATTTTTATCCTAGTCCTTAGGTACAATTTTTACTAGTTATATCCATGTAATCCATCTAAGAAGTATCATTTTCCTACCAATATATCTAAGACTCTATCAATAAAAGGAAGAGGAAAATTATCCTTCCTTGTGGTAGTGTCAATTTCCCTATAATATATAGATACATCACTTGCCTTATTTCTTATGAATAATCATATGAGGTGAAACCCACTAGAATTTATTTATGGGATAGATGAAGCCTAAATCTAATATTTTTGTAATTCCTCTTTTATAATGTCTTCAACTTTAGGGTTCATCCTTGGTTGTGGTTTTTTAATAGGTTTATAGTTCTATTTAATGTAAATATGGTGAGTTTAGATGTATGGGTTGATTCCTTTTATATCATGATAATCTCATCCAAAATCTATTTTATGGCTTTGAAGTGTGGTGATTAGTTGATTTTTCTACTGTAAGTCCAACCTTCTATTGATATTGAGTGGCTTATTGGGAAATATTTCATCATGTTTAGATAATATTTTCATTAAATTAATATTAAGAAATAGTGTATTTAAAATACAATTATGAGGTAGTAACTAATGAAAGGTATAGATTCTTGATATGAAATTTTAAGCCTCTATTGTGGGAAATGAATTGTTAAGTGGACATGACACACATCTCATATGGTTATCAATTCTTGGGTTGATTCTATATGTATTCTATACAATATTGTAAATAATTGAATCTAAGTTTTTATTGTGGGGATATGTCCTATGATCATCAAATTTTGTATCAAATATTGGTCATTATCTTTATATTCTAGCCATAAACTTTATTCTTAATCTAAGGAGGGTTGGGTTGATGGGTACGTGATCAAATCCTTAGTCGCATTCCCATTAGAGATGGGAATATTTCTTGGCTTGTAGCTAATAAATACATTGACTATATCCAACCATGGTCTCCATAAAATAAGGGGACACACAAAAAGGCTAGCCTTTGGTTGTAGGACCATAAAATTAGTAGGATACTCCTATAAATCAAGGGTTATGCAAAAATATTTGATCATTCCCTTAGGTTTAACAATTGATCTATCTACTATGTATAACATTGTGGGAGTAGGATGTAGATTTGTGAGTTTTAAGGATTACATATTTTCTTATGTCATAAAATTTATGGCCTTCCCTATGTCAATCAAAGTGTTATGTATGAGAGTGTCATAAATATGGATGTCTACCATAGGATTACCTAGGTCAGTATATTTGGGGTACAACATTCTTCAACATGATATTAACAAGTTATCTAATAACTTTGATAGTTTGTGTGCCCCTTTTCTTCCATATATATTTATTAAGGAATGCCTCTCTAACAATCTTAGCATAGATAGGAACATCTTTTATTGGTTGGAATAGTGGAATCTTGACATAAACATTTTTATTTACTTAACAAAATTGAACTTAGGTTTTCGCTTTATATTTTATGTAATTAATCTCTCAAAAAATGGGGGATTCTTGCTTATGGTTTTAGTCCTATATGTGCTTGGCTCAAGAGTAGATGAATTATTAAATTATTATGGGTTAGTTATAGTGATAGGAGTTTCCACATGGACCTATGTGATTATTGGACCGATGAGGGTAGAAAGTACCTTTCCCAAGCGAAGATGAACATCAACCACCTCAATAATGTAGGTTGGGTATTGATATATTTCATTATTCTATTATAAACAAATTAACTTATTATTTGGATCAGATGTGGGTTGAGTAGGTATTTATGTTGCTTTGGGTGCATTAGAAGTAGTATTTAGCATCAAATCTGGTTGTTGTTATGGAGGTTGTGGATTTTATTGAAAACTAGTGTTTATATTGAACCATGGATGGTTCCCCATACATTACTATTGTCATAGATTGGTTGTTTCTTGTCACTTATGGTTGTGGAATTTTCATTGGTATGGTTGTTGCTACCATGTTCCTTTTTTGGATTCCCACTTTTGGGGTGGAATTGGTTTTGTCCAAGCTTGTGGTGCCATATAATTTAATGAGGTATTATATAAATTACTATAATTTTTTTTTAAATATAATATATAGAATTGAAGTACAAAGGGGATTGAGGCATAACTTATCTTGGCGGCCATTGCCTCCTTTGTGCCACACAAAATATTTACCCTTCTTCATCCTTCATTTCTTTGAATTATTGTGTTCCTTTATTTTATTACATAATGTTGGTTATCCTCTTGCACTTATTGTGGGAAATATTTAGTTAATAGTTCCTTTGCTTCTTATTTATTCTTATGTGCATGCAATGTATCAATTTGGGTGGCCATGTGGTTAATAATATATTGCTTGCTGCTAGACTAAAAAATGATCCAGCTACATTAAGAAATTATTTGAATAATTTTCCATGTAGAATAGGTGAATGTGTAGAGAAAAGCATTCAAAAAAATTGAGTCTCAATAGATGATTGCAATTTTGTTGAATTGAAATATTATATTATTTAAAATCTCATTGCACAATGTCTACTCAAAGTTATAGAAATCAATATTCACGAGTATAATTCTTCTCGTAATTTACAAGGTTTTTAAGAAGACTTCGAGATAAAAATTTCAATTTAGAGGCAATAAATGTAATTCTCATTTCTCTTGTACTAATTATGTATCTCACAAAAGATACAATACCAAAAAATAGAAATACAAGTTTTTTGAAGGACACTATAAAATAATTGGACAACACCACTTCAAAAGAAGATAAAACATTTCTCCAATTTCATAGAAGAACTTCAATAGATTTGGTTATCGACCATCACCTCATGTGATCAAAATTTTTTTTACCCATGTAAAGTGTCTTCTCATGTTGAATGCTATATATGTAAAGGACCCCATGTGATCAAAAGATAGCCTGCCTCATGTAAAATGTGTTCTCATGTCAAATGTTATATATGTAAAGGACCCCATATGATCAAAATATAGTCTGCTCCATGTAAAGTGTCTTCTCATGTAAAATTCTATATGTAAAGGGCCCCATTATGTGATAGACCGCCCTAGTTAAACTATATTATTTTTAGCAACATTTTAAAAAAATAGTTATAGAATGGTGGGACATCCTTCCAAAAAAGCAAGCTCTACAAGCACCAAAAGAGAAATGTTGAGTTATTGGAAATTGCAAAAACTTATAATATGACAAACAAAAAATATAGGAAAAATATTCTTCATATGATAACTTTAAAAGATGATGAATATTTCAAATTTGAATTTTGTAAAAGAAAATTTGCAAGTAGAAGAGAGAAAAGATCCCTACAAGGAAACACGTACCAGAGAAGAAAGAAAATCCAAAGGAAAAAAGCATCTACAAACTCTCAAGGAGTTGAGAGAAAAAAAAAATTGGAAAAGGAAGCTTTGAATATATTAAGAAGAATTATAGTTACAAATAACTATCATGGAGAAAGGTTAAATACAATAAATAAAATACATCTTCATCAAGTCAAAGAAATAAAGAGGAAAAGAATAACTCATATGAGTATGACTCCAATATAGTTTGTTGAACACACCTGAATATTGAGAGGGGGGTGAATCAATATGCTTTAAAATTCAATCCCAAATAACTACTGTTGAAGATAATTTATACCAATTATAAATTCACCCACTCAATAAAAATAAGAGAGAAGACAAGTAACCACACAAAAACACAAATAACATCAAATTTATGTGGAAAACTCCACAAGAGAAAAACCACAGTGAGAAATGTTGATAGGAGATACTATCCTAATCCAACCTCACAAGTAAATAATAGTTTACAATTTTATTTTGGGATACAACCCCAAGGAAGAAACTACTCCCTAACTTTGTTTTAGGGGCTGAAACCCAAGGAATCTACGACTCCCTAAATGAAAAAAAGAATAATTGAAATACCACTGATATTATGGCTTCAACCACTAATAGTCATCAATTCTTCTCATTAGGTTTGTAGTGAATCTTATCACACTCTACTCATGCACTCATACATCTTCACACACTTCCATCATCATCTTCACATCTTTTATCTTCTATGCATATCACGATACACCCTTAATATTGGTGTATATTGGGTTATGAATAGTCAGCTTGTGGCTATCTTAATAATTAATTCATGTTATCATTATTATATTATTATTTAGTTGGTTAGGCCGACCTAGGTCTTATATAGGGGTGTCTAAGTTGGCCTAGGTGATATCCTAGGCATAAATAGGTATATATAGGAGGTTGTGAGTCTTATTTCATCATTATATTGTGAATTGTGTTCTCATTGGAGATATTTGGAGGTTTTCCCCCTTGAAGTGGCTTGTTATTCTCAGTTATTATCAATTATTCGTATCATATTTCATATCATATTATTCTATTGTGTAAGTTATTTCATTACAAGTGGTATCAAAGCATGATCTTGGCACCGTAGAGACAAGGTTTTTTTCTCAATATTGGAGGTGATTTTGGGAAGAGCATATCTTTTAGATTTTGGTGATTTTTTTTTTTTGATTTTTAAATGGTTTTTGAAGAACATATTAAAGAAGCTACAATACAAATTTTAGAGAAATTGGAGCAGAATTGAGCAAATTATTACAGAATTAGGGTTTCTACACAATTTATTTAGAGTATGTATATCTCTCATATCTTGCCAAATTGGAGCTTGATTTTTATTGGGTTTTTGAAGAAATACTAGAGAAGAATGAAATAAAAAATTTGGATAAATTGGAGCACAAATAAGCAAGTTATTGAAAAATTATGGTTTCTACAAATATCTCTCTCAATGCTTATGCTTATTTGTTGCTATGCTTTCATACTGTTAGACCTAAGATTTTTTGTTTAGATATTATGATCGCTGGTTTTGAGCGATAGTGGATTATTCTGTGACATGATGATACTTTGTTTGATGATTATTGTTTTCAGACATGATTGGATATAGCGTAGATGTTTTCTTTCAGTTTTTATTACATGTATATGTTTATGATGGACTAATCATAATTAGCCACGGGTCCTACTATGAAAGTGTGACAGGTGGAGAATAGACCGCATCACTCGCCATGAAAGGCCCCTCGCGGATATCTCGTGGATTTTCTCAAGAGACGGGCAGGTTCAAGTTTAATGCTATATATATATATATATTTGTATGCATGTTATTTGTTTGGTTGCAGGATTTGCGGTGTACATGACAATCAATTCCACCTCGTAACTGTGGTCCTGAAAGGTGTCAAGACTCCAAATCTGATACGCTGATCGAGATAGTAGTCTGGTTAACCCTAGTCTAGTCTTTAACCCTAGTCTTAGTACTTTTTCTGTTTTAGTTTTGAGTCATAGGTTTGTCTTGTATTTTCTGTTTGGTTAAATCATTTTGAAAAGGTAAGTTTGGTTAATTTTTAATGTTGCAATATTGTGTTTTAAATTATTGTTATTTAATTAATATTTAAATGTGGTAGAATTTATTTCTTGATAATTTAATTCATTAATTAGCTTATTTGGTTAAGTAGTTGATCTTAAAAGGATTAAACTATTTTAATTAAATTAATTAATTAATTAAATTAAATTGTTAAGTGGGTAAATTATATTGCATTTGAAAATTAAATAAATTGTGGAAAATTAGAATAAAATAAAATAAAATAAAATGCATGTGAATTGAGTTTTAAAATTAAAATTAAAATTTTTGCATGCAAAATTGAATTGAAAATTGCCGAAAAGTGGAGAATATATTTTGTAACCTCTTCTATCGGGTGCCGCTATGTTGAATGTGTTGGTATGTGGGCGACCCATCATGCTATAATCAGATAGCCCATGGTATATCAGACACTGCCCCCTCCTTGCTCTAACCGGCTCTGCCTGCCCTCGTAAGGGGTTCTAAGCAATGAAAATTTTGCCATTTTTTTCGTGTCATTAGCAAAAAAGGAAAAAATCTCCAAAAAAGAAATAAAACCAACTTTGTAAAACCCTAATTCTAGAAGCTTCTAAAATCTTGTTAAAAGGGGTTGGGATGGGGGTTATAGTATGAAGAAAAAAATTATTATTCGTGAGATTGTAATTGGTTTTGCACTGGATAATAAAAGTATTGGATGGCTGCGTTTGCGGATGTAGCCCGCATTGGGTGAACCACGCACTTTGTGTTATGATTTATTCTTGTATGTTTTAGTTTCTCTCATTTATTATTTAAATCTGCATTTAATTGTTAGATATCTGCCATCTCTAACCCTAACAATGAGGTTGTTAAAAATTTGTTACTTGAGGATATTTTTATTCTGAAAATTGACAAGGGTTGTTCAATTTCTTCACGGGGAAAAAAAATTTATCAGAGTATATTTGCAAAAATTCTCTTACTGTATTAAAAAAAAAATTGAAATCTTCTTAGAAGTTGTTATCTCTCTGTTTTATTTTGGTTGATTTTGGAATTGGAAGATCCTTTGGAGGATTCTTGGTGGTTGGTTATTTTGGAATTGGCTTTGCGGGAAGGAATTGGAACCTACAGGCAAGAAAGGCTACAAGGGTTTCTTTACCAGATAGCAAAGGAATACAGGTATTCCTCTTTAAAAGTTATTTTGTTTGATTTGGAAAGGAAAGCTTCTGTAAATATTTTGTTGTGTTTAAATGAAAAGTTTTGTGAAAAGAATTTCTGTGAAAGAAAAGAATATTCAACTATAATTCTTTTATAATTTGGAAAACTGGTACTATTTCTTTTTATTATTGAGAGGATTTGTAGATTTCAGAAAACCTCTGTAGAAATTGTTTAAATCTCTGTAAAAGAAAATATTTGTTTAAAAAGGGAAAGTGAAACTACAAGAAATAATTTAGGACAGGAAATTTTTTTAAAAAATTTTGTATGCGATTTTGTTTGGAAAAATTATGTAGAAGTATGTTAAAATTTTTCCCAATTTTCTTACTGTTAAACCCTCTGAAAATTTTATTTTATTCTTCAATTAAATTCCTATAAGAATTTAATATTCCCCATATATATAAATTGACTATAAATATCCTGATAAAATTACTGTCAAATTGCTATCCAAAAATTTATGCATTCTTTAAAAAAAAAAAAAAAATATTAAAATTCGCGTTTTTTTTTTAAAACACCGTAGTACGGCGATTTATAAAAAAATAATAAAATGAGTTGGGGAGGGCCAAACCCTCCCCAACACTCATTGTGGAGGGGCACAGCCTCCATGGCTGCGCACAGCAGCCAGGGGCTGCTAGGCGCAGCCCTGGCAGCTGCGCCCTTCCCATGGAAAGCCACGGGCGGGGGTGGACAGCGCCCATGAAATTCTTTTAATTGCTGTTTAAAATAAAAATTATAATCCGTTTTAAAATGTGGATAAGTCATTATGAAATTTGACCTTTTTATTAAAAGTTTAAATAATATTTAATTTATAAATATATATAAATATAGTTATATATATATGTAATATATATTTTAATTAATATATGTTATATATATATATATATATATATATATATATATATAAATATTTATTTTATAAAAATAAAGGATATTAGATTATAGAATATATATAATTTTGTTATTTGAAAATGAAAATCATATTTAGTTATTTTTAAAAGAAAAGAAAGTAAAAAAAATTTCCTTATTCAATGTGATTGTGTAAATGGGTTAAATATAGATATTGATTTTTTTTTTATATTAATGGAAGTCAATTTGTATGCTAATATTTATATCAGTAGATTAATTTCTTATTTCCAGTTCTTGATTGAATGGATTTAATATATATCCAAAGGATAGTTTATTATTGAGTTCTAAATTGTTCTAAAACAGTAATTTTCCCTTTTAAATGGTCAATTTGGGGAAATGTATTAAATGTAAAAGTCTTCCAGAAGGATTTGTGTAGTAAAGAGGGGGGGTTATTGTTCAAAGTATATCATGAGATGATTGAGTTGTGTATGTGTAAAATATAGTGTTTTGATACCTAAATTCTCATAAAAAGTTTTAATGACCAATGTGGGTCAATTTCCTATTTGTGATGTACTTTGTACACCTTATAAACCCTAGTCAGGAAAACACAGTATATCCTTGTTATGTTTAGGGGAGTGGTTGTTTGTAAGGGCTGACACACAAAGTGGTGTCAGGGTAACTTACAAATAGTTAGTAACTCAGTGAAAACTAAAGAACACAGTAGATAGATCTAAAACACTTAACAAGATGTTCATGCCTCACTTATGACTCTTGAGTTTCCATAGTCTTGAGTATAAGATGAGAAGGCCTGGAATGGCAAATCGATGTCTCGTTTCCTTAAGAGACATTTGATTCCACAATAGTATGCAATAGGGGCCGGGTTTTGTAAGAGGTTACCAGGGTAACCCATGGATTGGGGGCCGGAACCTAGGAAGAAACACCAGGGTAACCTTCGCATCGTTGTGATGACACTCCACCTAGAATAACAGTTAACCCTATATTTGTTTTACAATCAATTGTCAAAATCTGGAAGCAATGTAACCAATAGATTGTTTGTACTAGTGTCTAGGGTTAGTAGATTAGGTCTAGGTAACCTTATTACTATCTCCTAGCACGGGGGGTGGACCTACGGGTACCACATGGTTGGGTGGAACGTGCACCTTACTCCGTTGGGTCCCCAGTATGATCATGGCATCGAGAGCTTCATGGATGGAGAGCTCGTGATCGGATACTTATGTTTATTTCAACATTGTATATTGTAAAATTTGTATTGTAAAAACATCCCTCAAAGTTGTGAGGTGATCATTTGTAAAATGTAACTATTATTTGAACTACCTCATCAGATGGATGAGTATTGTAATATCATATCAAATGCAATGTATGGAAAAACATGTTTGTACTTTATTATGTTAACATGAATGGAAATTTATTGATATGCAATGTTTATCTTTATGTTATTAATTAAATGTGCAATGCGAAATACTTTAGTCACTTATGGAAAACTCAAAGTAGTGTAACGTCGCTTAACCTAAGAATGTATGCAATTAATTAACTTATAATTAAACTTAAAAAAAAAAAAATTATTACACCTTTATAACACAATTGCAACGTTCTTAGGTTATTAAGAAGGGGCATTACATTTAGGAGAGAGGTATTTTGGTCCTAGCAAGTTACAGTAATTTTTTTAGAGAATCTAAGTTTCATTTTGTGATTTATTTCAAAATTATTGGTTCCCATCGTGACAGGGCCTGCAAGAAGGGGCAAAAAGAATGTTGTCACACCGGGGAAGACTCTTGATAAGGATGAGGTAACAATAGAGGATATTAATCCTAATGAGTGAATTGGTAAGGTCAAGGAAGACATTTCCTCAATGAAGATGGATATGTGTGAACTAAGAGGAGATATATCGGATATACAAAACATGTTAAGTGCCTATATGAATGAACCAAGAAAGGAGTTCTCAAGCATGGAATTTTTTTTAATACTCCTATTGTATCTAGGAATTTGTTTCCAAAGGTGGATATGTGCAAGTTCAATGGAAAGGATCCTCTAACATGGATAAACCAAATGGAGAATTTTTTTGAAGTACATCAAATCCCAAATGGACAAAAGGTCACGATGGCTTCCCTATATCTAGAACTAGATCAATTCATTTGGTATTGTTGGATTTTTACTCATCGAAGGAAAAATGGTCTCACCATCTCATGGTCAATTTTTACAGAGGAACTCCAAGCACAATATAGCAATAGTGTGACAGACAACTTCTTCAGCCAGCTTGCTAAACTTCAACAAACAAGTTCGGTTAAGGATTACATTAAACAATTCCAAAATCTATCCTTAATATTGGATGCAATTACATAGGAGAACTTGAATGATTTATTCTTGGGTGGTCTCAAGGATCATATTCAACATGAGGTACGCATGTTTAGTCCTAGCTCTATAAATGAGTCTTTTATCTTAGCACGCAGGGTAGAGGAGAAGTATTTGATTCCTAAGAAGCATGGGGCTAATGTAACAAGAGAGAAAGGATATCCAAAACCTTCTCTTCCTCAACCTACTAGGTTGAATCCACAATAAATTGAGGATAAAAGAGAAAAATTGTTGTGTTTCAATTGTGATATCAAATACAGTCGAGGACATAAATGTAGTGAAAATAAATTGTTCTATATTGAAGGTCCAAGTGAGGAAGGAGGAACCCATATTAGAGGATGAAAGGGAGTCAAATGAGGAATCACATGATTCTCAACCAATCATTTCTTGTCATGCACTCTCAGGTTTCAATGTTTCACAAACTCTCAAGGTAGTGGGGTTCTTAAAAAGTAGAAAGTAACAGTGTTGATTGACTCAGGTAGTACTCATAATTTCATCAACAAAAAGTTGGCTACTCATCTAAATTGTTTTATATATCCAGCTCTAGAGTTTCAGGTTTTGATTGAAAATGGTGGTATAGTTAGTTGTTCAGGGAATTTTCATAGCATTAAATTATCCATGGGATATTATCAACTCGATACCCCAATGTATGTGATATCCATGGGTGTAACAAATATTATTTTGGGAGTACAATGACTTACTACATTGGGAACAATTGAGATGAACTTCCAAGAACTATTCATGAGATTTCAATCAGAAGGAAAGGTAGTAGAGCTAAGGGGGTTGAAGTCAAATTCCCCACAGATGGTAAGCTCTCATCAAATGCAAAATTTTCTTAAGAAAGGAGTGGATGGATTTGTCGCCCAACTGTGTTCATTAGAAGTCTCTCAATGTAATGCTCCCACTCATCCAAATTTACGAGCTATAATTGATTGTCACTTAGTTGCTCTTGGAGATATTCCTAAAGGAATTCCTCCTAAGAGGGATCATGATCATGCAATACAGTTAGTTCTAGGGATCCAACCATTGAACATTAGGCCTTACAGGTAACCACACATACAAAAGAGTGAGTTAGAAAAAATTGTTGAGGAGATGCTAGAGGCAAGAATTATCAAGCATAGCCAAAGTTCTTTATCCTTGCCTATGGTGATGGTATGTAAGAAGGATGAACTTGGCGCATGTTTTTGGATTATAGAGTGCTCAACATGTACACCATTAAAGATAAGTTTCCTATTCCAGTCATTGATGATTTTCTAGATGAATTGAATGGAGGTACGTATTTTACCAAGTTAGATCTTAGATCTGGGTATCACCAAATTTAGATTAAGGAGGACGATATTTGTAAGACAAAATTTCACACTCATGAGGGTCATTATGAATTTTTGGTGATGCCATTCGATCTTACCAATGCACCATCTACATTCCAAAGTTTGATGAATTCCATTTTTAAGAAGTTCTTGAGAAATTTTGTGTTAGTGTTCTTTGATGATATATTGATTTATACCAAGACTTGGGAAGAACATTTGTAACATGTGGATCAAGCATTACAAATACTCGAAGATCATCAACTCTATGCTAAGCCATCTAAGTGTTCTTTTTTTCTTAGGGATATGGAGTATTTGGGACACATAGTTTCACATGAAGGAGTAAAGGTGGACCCTAACAAAATTAAGGCTATCATGGAATGGCCTATTCTAAAAACCATCAAGAAATTGAGGGGTTTCTTGGGATTGATAGGGTACTATAGAAGATTTGTGAAGAATTATGGTCGTATAACAACACCCCTCACCACTCTATTGAAGAAGGATTATTTTCATTGGAATGAGTTCACTAATACAACATTTGAGAGATTGAAGGAGGCTATGTGTACAAATCTAGTGCTTGCCACTCCTGACTTCACCACAGAATTCATTATGGAATGTGATGCTTTTGGAAATGGGATAGGAGTAGTTCTCATGCAGGAAGGTTAACCAATTGCTTTTGAGAGTCATTAATTAAAGGGTAAGAATAAACTAAAACCTATTTATGAGAAGGAAATGCTAGCAATCCTTCACGCAGTTAAACAATGGAGGCCTTATCTAATGGGTAGACACTTTAAGGTTAAGACAAATCATGATAGCATAAAATATTTTTTGGAACAAAGACTATCTTCTGAAGATCAACAAAAATGGGTCACTAAGATGTTAGGATATGACTTTGAGATTGTATATAAGAAAGGGAAGGAAATATTGTGGCAAATGTACTTTCAAGGAAGGATGAGAAAGATAAATCCTTATTGTGTGCCCTTTCAATATTACAAGCAAATTGGGTGGAAGAAGCCAAAGCAGAGTGGCAAAATGATGTTGGAACAAGTACTCTCATCCTACAATTAAAAATTGATCCTAGTAGTTTAGATAAGTTTTGTTGGAAGGGAGATACTCTTCGGTATAAAGAGTGTTTGTATCTCTGCGAGAATTCCACTCTTAAACACAAGATTCTCACAGAACTGCATGAGTCTCCAGTTGGTGGTCATTCATGATTTTTTTTGGGAAGGGCTAAAAGGTGATGTTCGAAAATTTGTGGTTGAATGTTTAGTTTGTCAAAGGAATAAAGGGGAGAAAATTAAGACATTGGGTCTCTTGCAGCCCTTATCTATTCCTAGCCAGCATTGGGAAGAGGTATCCATGGAATTCATCATAGGGCTTCCAAAATCTAAAGGTCATAATGTCATCATGGTAGTAGTTGATGACCTCACTAAATATTCACATTTCATTGCATTATTACATCCTTTTATAGCAAGTACGGTGGATTTTTTTTTTTTGGAGAATATCCAAAAGCTACATGGTACACCTAAGGTTATTGTTAGTGATCGTGATCATATCTTCACTAGTCACTTTTGGAAAGATTTATTCTCATGTTTGGGTACTCAATTGGCTCATAGCTCTTCATACCACCCTCAATTAGATGGGAAAACTGAGGTTGTTAATAAGTTTTTGGAAGGATATCTACATTGTTTCACTTCTGAGAAACAATCTCAATGGGTAGATTGGCTACCACTTGCAAAATGGTAGTATAACACTTATTTTCATAGCTCATAAAAAATGCCTCCATTTTTGGCACTTATGGATATCATCCTCCTTCCATCACATCATCATTAAAGGTGTCACCAAGAGTTTAGACAATAGAGGACCACTTGCTTCATCAACAATAGGAACTTTCAAGACTCAAGGAAAATTTAGCCATGGCACAAAATCGAATGAAACAATAGGCATACCAACATCGTAGTGAAAGAAGTTTTGAAGTTGGGGATTGGGTCTTCTTGAGATTGTAGCCTTAGAAGAAAATCTCACTAAAGCAACAAAAAAAGAATGATAAGTTGTCTCTGAGGTATTATGGGCCATACCAAATCATGCAAAAGATCGGTAGTGTTTCCTACAAGCAAGAGTTGCCACCAACAACAAAGTTACATCCAATTTTTCATGTTTCTTGTTTGAAGAAGGTAATTGGGCATAATATTCCAACTCAAACATCACTGCCAAAGCTCGATGGAGAGGGAAGAATCATTTTGGAACGAAAGTGCATTCATCAAACATGCATGAAGAAGTTGAGGAATAGAACTCTCACTGAGTATCTCATCCAATGGAACAATTTACTAGTTGAAGATGCAACATGGGAGGATGAGGAGTTCATTCAAAACAATCCACACTTGATTAGCATTGAGGACAATGTTTCTTTGAAGAGGGGGGGAATTCTACGCCCTTAATATTGGTGTACATTGGGTTATGAATAGTCGGCTTGTGGCTATCTTAACTCCTAATGAAGTCATGTTATCATTATTATATTATTATTTAGTTGGTTATGTCGGCCTAGGTGATATCCTAGGCATAAATAGGTATTGTAGGAGGTTGTGAGTCTTATTTCATCATCATATTGTGAATTGTGTTCTCATTGGAGATATTTGGAGGTTTTCCTCCTCGAAGTGGCTTGTTATTCTCAATTATTATCAAGTATTTGCAACATATTTCATATCATCTTCTTCTATTGTGCAAGTTATTTCATTACATATCATCCACATGCTTACAAAATACAAATTCAGTTGGCCACAAACAAGGAATATCAAATTTGTAACATGTCAACCTAAATCTCCATTGGTGTTATACACAAATGATAAAAAATTATTTACATTTCACTCAAATGAGTTAGAATGACTCATACACCATCTACAAACAATCCTTAAACTCTGCTCAAACATAAATTTGTGGCACACATCACCAACATACCCAAGTCGGCCTTAGCAATAACATAACTTCACAATATGACTTGAAACAATTGTGTAGTACTAGAAACAAGAAATATTTGCATGTGCTTCATACCTTAGACATTATCAGACATGTGTAATTTCCACAAAAACTCACACAATTGATCTTCACTATCTTCTATTGGCGTAAGTCTCAAATAGATGTTCTATAGAAGAATAGGCATCCAAAATCAATAGTGACACTCTGTCACATGAAAATTGAACTTGAAGAGACCAAACCACTTGAATCTTCAATATAGCATGCATTGGACATCACTGAACATGTCCTCAAAATTGCATGGCCAAACATCACATCTAAAGGAATGCATAGCATTCCAACAGACCTTCATCACCACTTTGCATTGCTAGAGCACAAACTAGAACTCTATCACTTGTAACTTTTACTACAGAAGGTATAATGACATGAAATCTTGAATATAAAACCTTCACATCTCTATTTACTTATCTTCTAAACCAAAAGACTAAATATTTCTTTGTAGAAGGATGCAAACCAAAACATCGTGACTCTATCTAAGAATATACACTATGAATGCCTTAGATAAAACTTCTAAAACTTTACACTGAGTGTGGTACACCTAAATGGAAAGATACCAATGTAGTCATACTGAAAACACATTAGGACATGTGTACCCACCTCTGCATCATGCTTAGACAATAAATTAATCAACACACAACAATATAGACTTGCACCAACTAATATCTCTACACATTAGCTACCTCCGGAGCATATACAATCTTCATCACACTTTTGAAATCAATGACAACCAATCTTATCAAGATGTAACAATCTCCCCCTTTTTCATTAACAACAAAACCAAAAATACGTGCACACACACCCCCCCTTAGGTGCACATTTCTGTCTCCCCCTTTGACATCAAGGGAAAAGGGTAGCAAAAATTCTCTGTGCAAGAAAAACTCTACAAACTCCCCCTTAATCTATACAGCTTTTACTCCCTCAGGGATGAAGTCTGATTATTTCATCAAAAAAATTATCCTTATATCTACTCTGCATATATACACAACAACAAAAATAAAGATATCTTACATGAAAAATCAACCACAACTCACTTTGATGGTAGAAAGCCCTTGTAAATGTACTTGAGTTAAACTAGGTTGCTATCCCATTGCTTCTTAGTTATAATCAGGGATTGGACTTGGCAATTTAGCCGCACACATGTATCTTCTACATCTTCCAAAGAAGATGGTGCCTTTTATTTTTGTACTACACCATTGGATTTTTTTAGGAGTTCGGTGAGCGAGGCCAACCTGAGGCTCACTAATTCTCTCAATTGTTTCACCTGACCTTTGAGTTGCTCCCTTTGATCTTGCAATTGTTTATACCTGGGACTGCAAGCTTTCCACTTGTGCCCTAATGGAACCATCACTATCTTGTACCAGATCATATGTTGCAACCACATTAGTGATTTGCATTTCAATTTCATTGATTTGATCCTTAATGCTCTTAGTTGTTGCTAGCCATTTGAGACAAAACATACAAAAATTTGGCTTCCTCCAAGCACTTTTGAATATCTTTAATATGTGTTTGTAGCTTGACCAAGGTGTTGTCACAATTTTTGGAGGTATCATTCAATCTCTTTTCATTCAATTTTTGTTCTACCTTCTCCAAATGAGATGAATAAGTCTCAAAATACTCCATTAATTGCTTCATCTGTTCTGTAGGGGGCAATGAAGAATCTCTTTTTGCATATGAAAACTTTTCTTCCAACAACTTCATAGCTTCTTCCAATACATTTGCACTCCCCACTTGTTGTAGATACTGCAAATTGTCCTAGCATGCGAACTAGCATTTTAATGCTAATATTCATCTTTCCTTAATGATTAATTAATGTTAAGTTATTTAATTATTGTCTAAAAACATATTTCTGCTATTAATTAAATGACTTTATGTTATTTAATAATTCATTTCAATTAATCTTCTTGATTAAATAAATAAATCTTATTTATTTAACTATATTTTTAATTCAATTAATCTTCTTGATTAGTTAAATAAATCCTATTTATTTAATTATATCTTAATTCTTTATTCTTCTTGATTAGTTAAATAAATCCTATTTATTTAATTATATCTTTAATTCTTTATTCTTTTTAATGAGTTAAATAAATCTTATTTATTTAATTATATCTTTAATTATTTAATTCTCCGCGTCCACACTTCCTAAATTAAGTAATTACTTTAATTATTTAATTATCTCTCTTCTCTCAACATTATACATTCATCATGAATAAATAAAACATTTTATTTATTTATCTAATTCTCACTTGCACATTTTTAAATAATTAATTAATTTATTAATTATTATTATTTTTATTTTTTTGGAAAATCGTTATCAGAGAGGATAGCACTCTTTCTATTATTTAAAAGTAACATATTACATATTTTAGGCTAAATTTTGCATCAACCCCAAATTACATAACGAATTACTTTTAGAAGATCTTAAAGTCATCGAATGTTTTTGTTTTTCTGATGGCGTTTTCTTCCTCTTCACCTATGTCCATTCCTATTCATTTTCAAGAGGATCATTGATGTTTTCCACTTTCAAATATTCATTATTAATAGCAACAACTGAAGAATGTGAATCTGTTTTCTCCAAGAGGGATGAAGAAGCCAATGATTTTGTCTTCTTATCAGACACAACCTCTTGGGATAGGTGAGGCACTTTTGGAAGCTTTTCTTGGATCATAGGGAAAGAAGTTGCAACATATTGCTTGGAGGGAGAGATTACATAGTGATGGGATTCCACCTCATCCCACCATGACAATCTACTATCTTTAGAATGACCCTTTCCACATTGTGTAGTAGCATGATCAGTTGCAAAACATCTTTTGCACCTAAAGGCAATTTTTTCGTAGTCTATTGGTTGATGCCATTGTCTATTGCTAACTTTTAGAAAAGTATCTGCTGGTATCCCTTTTGTAACATCCATTTCAACACAGAGACATGCAAATATCGAGTTTTCATAATTAATTATTATCCTCTCATGCAAATCTAAATTTATCTTCTAACTAAACACTTTCTTTCACTTCACTTCTCATGCAAGTAGTTAAATCGCACTTAGAGTTATTTTCCACATAATTAAATAAATTTAATTTATTTAAATATGTCACTAATTATTCTTTATTCTTCTAATATAGTTAAATAAATTATTAAATTATTTATTTAATTATTTATCATTCACTCTTCTTCTATAATTAAATAATTGTTGGGGTGGAGGGCCTAGCTCAATTGGCTAAAGCATCCTGTTGCAGGCAAGAGGTCATGAGGTCTAGTCTCCCCCCAAACTCATGGTATCGAAGGGCGTGTCGCGCCAGTGCCACCGGTCACATGAATTTTTTTACCAAGCGCACTATAGGGGGACGGATACCCGACCGATTCCTGCAATCTAAAAATAATAATTAAATAATTATTTAATTATTCATTATCCTTTTTCTCTCTATAATTAGATAGTTATTTTAATTATTCATGCACCATCTCCTAAATTAAGTAATTATTTTATTTATCTAAATTTATATCTCTTCTTTAAATAAAAGAAATTGTTCATTTTGCTTATTTAGCTCATCTTGCACATTCAATAATAATTAATTACTTTAATTAATTATCTTATCATGCAAAAAAAACAAACTCATCTTCTATCTCAATCTTTCTTCCACTTCATTTAGCATGCAATCAATTAACTCTAAATTTAGTTCACTTGACTCATAATGCATTGAGTTAACAATTTGATTTAAATATGTCAACCTTGATCATTGATGATAATCTAGCACCTCTTAATCTAGATCATTCATCTAATCTCAATTCTTATAAAAGAAGGCCTCCTTCCTCATTCCAATCAAACCACGAACTTTGGAGTTTTTGCATCATTGCTACTATATTTCATTCTTTTGAGCTTAAAGGCGAAAAAAGGTGCATATCAAATATCTGAGAGCAAAACAAAGTGAAGAAGAACTATGGAAGTAATATCATCTCAACATAGTAAAGGTAATGCTTGATTTATTATGATTTTATCGTTGTTGTGTGTATTCCATAGGTAAGTTTGGATTATATTTGGGCTTGATTTAGATAGTTGTGGTTGTTATCAATGATTTCATGACCTTTGTTCCTATTCTCTGATTTACATTTTGGTGAACCCGGTGTGAACATTCTAATATTCTAAGTGTTCTAAAGGAATTTTGTAGGTTACCATGTATAAACTTGCTTAAAAATTTGTGTTCTTTCATTTATAAAAAAAATTAAGCGCATAATTTTGCAGAAAAGTTTATAGGTTTTGTAGATCTTTGTCTTGGATTTCTAGATAATTTTATAGTTTTAAATTTCATTATGAATTGAGAAAGTTATCACAATTTTAATTCTGCTATTTTTTTTTAAAATTCGACCATTGATCTCTTAAAATCCATGCTTTTATTTTATCTATAAAAAAAAATTGTGCAAAATTTTGCAGAAAGGTTTTTGGTTTTTGTAGATCTTAGTCTTATATTTCTAGATTATTTTACGGTTTTAAATTTCATTGAGATTTGAGAAAGTAATTGTTGTTTTATTTTTCTATTATAATTGTTCAATCAAAGAAGACTCAAAATTTGAATCGCAATTGACTAATAAAAAAAAAGGGTAAAATTTTGATCAATCTTGTGCTATTTTTTTTTTTTTTAGTAGGTTAGGGTTTTCATTTTACTAATCCATTTCTTCCAGCTTGTGCCATTTTTTGGAATGTCTCACACATTTTAATTTTGGTGCTTAAAATAGACATGATTGCTCACATTTCGATTTGATGTTTAAAAATAGGCATGATCTCACACATTTATTTTTAGTGCTCTTAGAAAAACAACAAAATCTCATCTTTTCTATCTTGGTTAAAATTGATAGTGTTCTTGAACATGACATAATTCTATTTGGTGCATTAAAAATAATAAACAACTTGCACACTTTGTTTTGGTGTTATTAAAAATAACCTTTGTTTACTATCTCTTTTGTGCTTGCACACGAAGGTGTGTTGTTCATGGTATCCTCTCCCCTTGCGCACTTGTGTGATCTTGGGTGATGAGAAATAATGATGTAATGACAAGGAGGTCTTTAGCAAAACCAACACAATTTGAGTTCTCTCAATCACCTTTGAAAGCTTCAACACCCTCTCTAGGGTTATCTCCTTTGCAACCTACTTGCCTTGTAGGCAACCAAACCTTGTTTTCAGGTCTTATCTCTCCAACACTCTAAAAAATCCTCCAACCCATCATGTTTTTAGGGACTCATTATCCCCACACAAAGCATACCTCAAAATATCATTAGGTCTCTTTGGACCATCTTCACGTAAACTAACCTTTAGCATTGAAAAGGGCACCAATTAGCCCACTTTTCCAAAGGAACACCCATCAAATCTTTCCTCAAACTCACAAAATCCTTAGACAATCACCAAATTTCCTCCAAAACACCCGATTCTCCAACTTTTGATCCACAACACGTTCACTAAGACCCACTTTCATAAAGCCCTCATTCTTCACCAAACAAGCAAGGGTTTATTGAAAACCCCATCTCCCAATCACTTAAAAAATTGAAACCACCTCAAACCTTCCTATTTATGCCTGTAAAAACTTAATTCACCCACAAATTATGCTTCCCCCAATATTCTTATACACTTCCTTCACAAAACCACTCAAATTCACCTATTTTCACCCTCTACTCAACTGGGGTTTCATACCATATCTCATATTTGACCCCCCTGTCCTTGTAGACCTTCAAAAAATATCAAAATACACCTACTCACACTAATTCCATCAAGTTCTTTTTGTTTCTCAAACAATTTCTTCAATTCATCAACTCTAGCCTTGTTCTTAAGGCCTAAATTTTGAACTCTCAATAGGGGCAGCGTTAGTAACCTCTTCAAATATCTTTATCACACCTAAATACTCACTCCTACACCTATTCCTAGACTAACCAAGCCCATTCCACTGAGATGCAATAGGTACATAAGGTGGAATGGCCTCTTTAACACATTTTACCCTTCAAACCCTTATATGTGCAAGTTCAGACTAGGTTTTAGAAATCTACCTCTAAATTGCTTAAAACTTAATAGAATCCCTCAAGAGTGGATCCAAATCAAAGCTAAAACCACCCTACAATAGATTCAAATAATTTTCAAGCAAAATCCTACTGTACGGACCCGTACACAGGCTGGAAATGAAGGAATTACATAGATAATATTGATTGTAAAATAGAGATATTTGATTGGTATTCACTTTCAATTCTTCAACAACCATCCACATCGAGTTTACAAAATATTTATATCTCAGAAAACTCCTACCAATGCCTAAAACTACCTTACAACTTCCCATGACCGTTGGGATTCCCTCCAATTTTCAAATTTTGCACTTTTACAATATTTCTCATGACAAATTTTTGCTACATTAGCAACATTACCTTATGACACCTAAATTGACTCAAAACTAATACAAACATTACATTATGGCCTATCATGGCATTATTTTCCTTCATCAAGACTCAAACAACCTAACTATACCTAATTCACCAAAATGGAGCAATAAGTTGCTCTGCACCATTCACCCAACCATAAAAGATTTCCAAGTCCCTTGGAAGCCTTCAACTCTTGAACCTGCAATAACACTTTGATCTTCAACTCTTTTGATGATCCTTCCTGCTCTTGAAGCAACTTCCTCGATCTTCATATTCACCTTGGCCTTGAACTTTTCCATACAATATAGTCCTCTTCTTGCATTGTCAATTGGAACCTACATTTTTCGTGCTTTGATCTGTCTTCACCAGCTCCATCCATCTACTCCTACTTTATTCTTCAGCTTCATTCATTGCAAAATAATCCACACTTTTTCTGCCCCCCTTCATCTTAACCCTTGGCTTGACTTCCATCAACATAATCATCAAAACAAGGAAGTAGTAAAGGACTTCCTTCCCTCTTTTCCTCTTACCCTTTCTCTTCACAATCATCTTATGGTTCTTCATCTTCTAAATCCCTATGCAATCAGGCTTATCAACCTCTATCATGGAAGCATATGACTTCCCCTCAATCAATTTTTTCATCCAAGGACAAATCTTTGTCCCAACCACATCAACATCACTCTTCTCCACTTCAATTGGAGACTTCGCAAACACTTTGTATTTGGACTTCTCTTGGCCTATCACTTCCTTAGTCTCTTCCATCATTGAGACTTTCCTCAAACTCTTTACCTCCACATCTTCACCACTTGGGGTGATTGCAAATTCCCTTTTCTCTTCAATCTCTATAAACTCTTGCACCAACCTTTTCCATTCTTCTTGACTCATTATATTCTCTGCCTTCTTGACCTGCACTGGACTCTCTCTCTTTGTCATCACTGTACTCTCATATTCATCAACTACCTATCCTATCAATGGACAATGTACTTCTCTCACCATGTTCTCAATTTGTTTCTTTTCCCAAGGTTGTCTTCCCACAACCAAATCACTCTTAACCATTTCTATATTAGGTTTCAAACTTTCATCCTCACCTTCTACCTTTGTCATCTTGACATCCTCAAGACTTTGAATGACTTCACACTCTTCCTTGTCCCTTGACACAATCTCATTCTTGAACTTACATGTTTGCTCTTATCTTCCACCTCTTACTTTCATCACTGTCTTTAAACCATCTACCCTCAATACCATTGTATTCTCAGTCTTCCTCATCTTTGTTATGATAGTACCTATCTTCCCCTTGTCTTCATTTACTTTTAATGGACAATTCAATGTCCATATGGTGATCTCTACCTCTAAGACCTCTTTTCCATTAGGTCTTTCATCCTCTCTTCTATCAGACATTTGTTGCCTCTCATCTTCTTGTCCAATCAGTGGAAAACTTACCTCTCCAACTATGACCTTACTAGGCCAATTCTACCTTTCCTTAGGCAACTCTAAAGCATTCATTTTATCTCTTCCTCTCATCTCTTCCATTAGGGTCTTTTCTCCTTCTTCCTCTATCTCACAAACCTTTATCTCACTATCCTTTATATTAGATCTACACACCTCTAATGTGACAATATTTGACTATCTTGCACCTTCTTTTGCTTTCCTTTTACAAAATCTAATCTCTCCTTTGTCTTCATCACACTTTCCAAACTTTTCTTTAACTTTCAAGGTCATTTCACTTTTGACCTTCACTATCTCAACCTTCTTCACCAACTCACTATCTTCTTTCCTCTTCAACTTTGTATCCCTGTCAAGACTTGCTATCTCAACACTTTCTTTCTTTGTAGTGGTTGCACCCTCAATTTCCTTGTCTTCCTCATGCATTATGAACTCCTTTTTTCCCTGCATTATTACTCTTGCTTTCTTGCTCTATACCTGATCCTTTTCAATTTTATAACTATTATGCCTTCCATCATACAAATAAAATATTTCATATAGCCATGGCATCCCTAAAAATAAATGGCATATACTCATAAGTAAAACATCACACAAGATTCTATCTTTATATTCACCTATTTGGAATTCAACCCAAGATTGCTCCTTAACCAAAAGAGTATGCTCATCATTCAAACAAGAAACATAATAAGGTGTCTCGTGACGAATCCTTGCTAAATGCAACTTATCAACCATTTCATAAGATACCATATTATCTAGGCTACTAGAATATACCATTACAATACATACTTTACCTTGACACTTGTAGGTAGTTTTGAAAAGTATCTTTCTTTGCAGCATCTCCTTTTCTTCAATCATTTCTCTAACCAAGGCGTCCATCTTGTCCTTTTCCCAATGCAATTCTTCTTCCCCAGATTTGTACTGTGCTTTGATACCAACTGATGTAATGACAGGGAGGTCTTTAGCATAACCAACACAATTTTATTTCTCTCAATCACCTTTGAAAGCTTCAACACCCTCTCTAGGATTATCTCCTTTGCAACCAACCTACTTGCCTTGTAGGCAACCAAACCTTGTTTTTAGGTCTTATCTCTCCAACACTCTAACAAATCCTCCAACCACTCATGTTTTTAGGGACCCATTATCCCCACACAAAGCATACCTCAAAATCTCATTAGGTCTCTTTGGACCATCTTCACTTAAACTAACCTTTAGCATTGAAAAGGGCACCAATTAGCCCACTTTTCCAAAGGAACACCCCTCAAATCTTTCCGCCAACTCACAAAATCCTTAGAAATTCACCAACCTGCCTCCAAAACACTAGATTCTCTAGCTTTTGAGCCACAACATGCTCACTAAGACCCATTTTCATTAAACCATCATTCTTCACCAAAAAAGCAAGGGTTTATTGAAAACCCCATCTCCCAACCACTTAAAAACTTGAAACTACCTAAAACCTTCCTATTTCTACCTATAAAAACTTAATTCACCCACAAATTATGCTTCCCCCAAGATTCTTATACACTTCCTTCACAAAACCACTCAAATTCACCTATTTTTTCCCTTTGCTCAATTGGAGTTTCATACCATATCTCATATTTGACCACCCTATCCTTGAAAACCTTCAAAAAAATATAAAAATACACCTACTCACACTAATTTGATAAAGTTCTTTCTGGTTCTCAAACAATTTCTTCAATTCATCAACTCTAGCCTTGTTCTTAAGGCCTAAATTTTGAACTCTCAACAGGGGCAGCATTAGTAACCTCTTCAAATATATTTATCACACCTAAATACTCACTCCTACACCTATTACTATACTAACCAATCCCATTCCACTGAGATACAACAAGTAAAGAAGGTGGAATGGCCTCTTTAACACATTTTACCCTTCAAACCCTTGTATGTGCACGTTCAGACCAAGTTTTAGAAATCTACCTCTAAATTGCTTAAAACTTAATAGAATCCCTCAAGATTGGATCCAAATCAAATATAAAACCACCATACAATAGATTCAAATCATTTTCAAGAAAAATTCTACTATACGGACCCATACATAGGCTGGAAATGAAGGAATTACATAGAAAATGATTGTAAAATAGAGATATTTGATTGGTATTCACTTTCAATTCTTCAACAACCATCCACATCGAGTTAAAAAAATATTTATATCTCAACTAACTCCTACCAATTCCTAAAACTACCTTACAACTACCCATGACCGTTGGGCTTCCCTCCAATTTTCAAATTTTGCACTTTTACAATATTTCTCATGACAACTTTTTGCTACATTAGCAACATTACCTTATGACACCTAAATTGACTCAAAACTAAGACAAACATTACATGATGGCCTATCATGGCCTTATTTTCCTTCATCAAGACTCAAACAAGCTAACTATACCTAATTCACCAAAATGGAGTAACAAGGTGCTCTGCACCAAATAAAAACATTAACCTTCACCATTTTTTTGAAGTAGGAGGCCTGCCTTGAGATACATCCTCACAAAGAACTCAAGTGTTCAACCTCAAGCAACATTTTTGGATGCACTATATAAATTGGATGTGAGTTATCTTTTTGAGTATTTACCCTTAAATGGGAGGTGTTGACATCTATAGTTACACACCCATTCTATCACTACATTAGGTTATGCATGTATTCTTGTTTGGCCAAAAGTGTAAATGTTCTTATCATTTGACACAAAACAATTTGTTAAAATCAACTAATCACTTATCAAACATTTGTTTTCTATGTTTTCTTCACCAAATTACATCTAAAATTAGAAAACTAATCAAGATTAGGGTTTCCTAAAGGTCATTTTTTTGCAAAATATGTGCATCGCATCTGTTAGCCTATGCATCATAATTGTGTATCTACATCATAGAGACAGTGTGACACATTTGTTGGCGATTATGATGCATTTTTTTTAAAACACCACATCTCTCTATGGTAACACATTTATTGCTTTCTGTGCCACAATCGTGGTTAAAAAAGTCAGTATCCAGCCCTAGAAAATGACAGTACACCACAACTATGTCTTACACAATTGATAGGTTTAGAAACACAACTGTTGCAGACTATACTATAGTCACCATCTCCTACACCATAGTTGATAAAGACTGCACTGCAATAGTTTGACAGAGAAAACAGAGTTAATTTCAAAGGCTGCACTAAAACCTAGTCTTTTTACATAGAAAATCATAATCTGAAACAATCACTTTTTTTTGCATATTCAACATCTTTAGCTTTCCTAGGCTAAAATTTTACATCACTCTAGCATCATTTTAGGGTCATATCATAGAGTCCTTAAACGATCTTGTCTTGAAAATCTTAGAAAACTAAAAACTAAAAATAAAGTTTAGAAGTCAAAAGTATTAAGTTATTATTTGGAAAATCATCAAAACCTCATCTTTTACAATTTACCGCATTAGCAAAATTTGAATCCTAACTCACACATCCAGTTGTGGATTCACTTTTTTTTCAAACAAAATTCGAAACCCAACTCACTATTCTAGTAGTGGTTTCACTTTTTTATCAAAAACATCACAATTAGTTAGAAGTTTAAGATTTTACACGTGGTTACATTAGTCCTGAAACTGAAAAATTCATCAAAGGTTGTCATATTTTACAATCAAAAGTCAAGATATCAAAGGTCTTTGCATTTAGTGAAATATTGTCAAAAAATCACAAAAACATAGTTTCATTTTAGTCTTGTACTTTCAATTTCCAGACAATAAAAAAAACCCAAAACATAGAAGAGATTCATTCTAGGTTGCATCCATACAAAAAAACTTCAAAAACTCATTTAAAAAAAAACTTAGAAAAAAAAAGAAAAAAATCAAAACACCAACACTTTTATGGTTGTCACATGATCACAAGTCAAAAGGAAACAAATGGATCTGATGTACAACCCAACTAGTGCGATGAAATTTGGTGAAAATCCTAGTGGTCACATGAACACACAAACTCAAAGTCCTAACCCTTTTGATAACTACAAGTGCTACTTGAAGTAAAAGATGGGCTCACACCTGAAGAGATAGAGAACACATCACAAGATGTTAGAATCTTGAAAATTGTTAATGAGATGGTAAAATTAGATCCTATTAAATACTTCTTGTCATTGGCACAAAACAAAACAAAACATACTGCTTACTTTGATGCATCCACAATCATAGAGGGAACATTGAACGCAATATCAACATGATTAGGTGCCATGAATCAATCTCCACTAGCACCTAAAACCTTAGCATCCACATCACAGTGGAACACAGGCATGCTTCCTACTTAGACAACACCTATTGCATCAACTATGAACATTTCACCACAAAAATCATTTGAACACATGCATGCCACTTGCCCAAACATCTCATTTATCATCAACTGTGACAGTTTCAACACTAAATCCACTCACTAAACTAATGGAAAATCCATTTGCCTCTACATCTACAACTGCAATACCAACCTGTACCACGACTATAGCCCAAACTTCCACTCTTCCAAACATGCTAAACTAGATATGAAAGAAAAATCCTTCACATATAGGACCACAAGTAGGTACAACGTCCACTTCACAAAAAGGAAATACACCTTTGGCAAGGACATGATCCTTTTCTGGAGCAGGTCAAAACACAACTCCACCCTAACATCAATCAATCAATCATCTTGGTTCCACATCAACATTCAAGTTTAACCAACCCCATCACGACCACAAAATAATCTTGGCTTACAAGCATTTAGGTTTAATCAGCCCCCACCTCACCAACCTAGCAACTTTGGTCCTACATCAAAATTTGGATCTAATCAACCCCCATCTAAACCAAAAAACAACCTTGGTTCACAAAATTTTGGGTTTAATCAAACCCCTCCACAAAAAATGAACAACCTTGGTTCTACATCATCATTTGGGCTTGGTCAAACTCATCCTCAACAACCAACTAGCTTTTGTTCTACATCCACATCAATTTATCAAAAAACACCACCACAATATAACTCGAATCCCACTTACACTTCACAATTCCAATCACATGTTCCCCCAATGCAACAACACCAGTTTGGTTCAACAACTCATAATACTCATGGTCACACTTTCATACCACAATACACAACTCCATTCATGAACCCATTACAATACATACAACCTACCTTAGTTTTGCCAGCACCATCGCCCATAGATATGAATGATGGCTTAGCAGTTACAAACATTACAACAAAAAATGACTAATATGCATGTAGCTAGAAGTCAAAAAACATACACGGTGGAGGACATATTTTCTTACCCCTTTGATAGGAGCATTCTTATGCCTCCCTTTCCTACAAACTTTATTGTTCCTAAATTTGACAAATACAAGGGAAAGGTAGACCCTGTTGAACACATATGGGAGTTCCATACAACCTCTTTAGACGTGGCCAATGAATAGACATATCTTATGTGACTTTTTCGACGAAGTATGGGAGACCAAGCCCTCGAATGGTTCAGACACTTACCTTTAGGAATACAAACTTGGAGTGAACTAATGGAAAAGTTCATTTCACACTTTTCCTACAACATATCAACTGATGTCAACACTACACATTTATGTAAGGAAAAATAGAAACATGGCGAGACCTTCTCATCATTCTTACAAAGATGGTGAAGCTTAGCTAGTAAGTGTGCCTATCATATACCAAAGAAATAACTGGTCCAATTTTTTGTGGAAAACCTCAACAAAGAGCTTAAGTTCCACTTACAAATCCATTGTTCTAACACGTTTGAAGAGGTGATAGAGAAAGGATTATCCATCGAGAAATCCCTCATTGGCAAAGGGCTTGTGAATTTTTTAAGGACAATAGCAATTATTCTCACAATAATACCAACAACAACAAGACTAAATTTTGGTCATGGAACAAAAACATGACAAATGATGGTGTTGTAGATGCTAAGGTTATGAATAAAGCGTATCTTGTGATCAATCTCAAAGGAGCCACAATGGTGATCGCCAATAATCCCCCACAGAAGTAGGGACAAACTACCAATGTAGTGCAAAACAACACACAACGTGGTTCTCTTAGGGCCCTGCCATGAAGACAAAACTACACACCCTTAGTAGAACTAGTTGAATCAGTTTTGAAAAAACTAACACAAAATAACATCATTCAGCTTCCTGAACTAAGACATTATGAGCCAGGTCTATTCAAACCAACAACTTGAAATGACAACAATTTCTACGAATATCACAAAACCAAAGGACATAAAACATCTTCCTGCTATAAATTAAAGAACATCATATAGGATCTTATCGAATAGGGAACAATAGAAATTGATAAACAACTCAAAACCACTAATGCAAATCGCATGATCTTCAAGGATCCTTTATAAAACCATGGGAAGGGAAAAGCATCAAGTTCTAGAATAGGTGAAAAATTCAATATAAATTACACTAGTGTCACTTACGAGTACATTGTCAACCACATCCACCCATCTAATAAAGAAGCCTCATCTACACTTGTCAAATGTGATAATACCGAGGGTCTAATTATATTTGCTAAAAAGGATATGCCTATGCAAAAACCTTACCATATTGATGCACTACACATTGAAGCCTTTGTCTAGAAGTATAGAATCCGATAAGTCTTGATGGATGGTGGAGTAGGGCTAAACATCTATAGTTTAAGTCTTGTGAAAAAGTTGGGATATTCAAATGATGTTGTTGATCGAAAAAAGAGGATAAAAATTAAAGCGTATGACAGTGTCGAACGAGAAACTGTAGGCACTATCATATTACCTATCCAAGTGGGACCTCTTACAGTCAAGACCGTTTGTCAAATTCTAGATCTGGAGACCCCGTATAACATTATCCTTGGACATACATGGATCCATTCCATGCAAGATGTACCATCTACATTACATCTATGCATCAAGTTCCCTTACAACAGAACTAAAGTAACTATAACGGAGGACCTGAGTCCCTTTACACCTCACCAACCATCCTAGAGCAATTTTGGACTCCTAGAGCATTGCCTTAATAATATTGTTGTACCATCTTCCTCTATAGCAATTGAGCCTTTAGTACCACATCCATCTCCCACTCCCCCTATCCAAGTTACTGTCAAAGACATTGGAGTTGGAGAATATGAGCTACAAGCATACCTTCCAGAGGTTGAACCACTACCATCTACATCTCAGTCATTTGATGTCCATCATAAACCCATGTTCATTTAAGACATCTATGATAATCCACTCTTCCAAGATGATCCTAAGGAGGGTATCCATGAACATCCTTCTTCATTCTTGGATCATATTCTATCTATTCCACTACATGGGCTACCATATTTTTTACTTGAGCATCCTGAGTTAGAATATGCATTTTTAGATGCTACCTCTACTAAGCTTTCCTGCCAACTCATTGACGGTGAGTTTGTTTCCTTTGGTATTATCGGTACTAAAAAGGATAGTTTTGAAAAATACGTTGTTGATATCGCTTTGCCTATACAAGAATCATTCATATTCTCCAATCCATCAAGTCCACACAGCCTCATTCATTTCCAAAACTTGGATCAACAAGTGACAACAAAAAATTAGAACGCTAAAAATAAAAAATCAAGAATAAAGAAGCCTTTATTGACAAAATATACAAGGCCAAAGCAAAAGAAGAAAGATCAAGAGAATCCCTTCAAGAAAAATCAAATGAAAAAATGCTCGAGCAAGCAAAAAGTAAAAGAAAAAAGAAAAATTGATCTTCAATCATGCCTTAAATCCCACAATAACTAGGGGCATATATAAAAGAAGGCCTTTGAAATACAAACTTTTGATCCAACATTTCTATCTGCATCATTATTCCATAATCCATACAAACTAGCGAATCCACCTACATTCATGAATCTACCATCTCATAATAAATCAATTGGCGATGTCGCACAATGTATCTTTGATGATGGCCCATTGATGTACTATAATCCTTTGGTTGTACAATCTCCTCTTCGGTGGAAGTATGGTGGTCTATGTAGAGTGCACTTTATGGATCATACTCTAGCTCCTCCCACCTACAACATATCGTAGTCCTTGTCTTTCATATCATACAATCAACATCCATCTATCAGTCACTAGCCTAGGTCTCCTGAAGAGCATCCACCATGATCGCAACATCATCAAATTCCAATAAAAGGTCACCTTGATGAAAACTTGGAAAATAGGCATCTCAAGTGATATCAAAAAGGGAAAAAAATAGAAAAACATAAAAAAGAAAAAGAGAAAGAGAAATAATCCATCATATTTTGAAAACCATTTCAATGGTGCTTTGGATAAGTACCATGGTGAAAACCTGACAAATAAGCACCGTGTGTAGTTGGCTACCGCTCTACCATCTATCACTGATCTATCTAATTCTATCTATAACCATCTTAGCATACACCCTTTCATAATAAAAAGATTTCTCACCCCTTCTCATGGACTTCAAAATGGTATACCACTTGGAGACCACAAGATTGATTTTGATTTTGAGCTTGGACAAGAAGGATATTTTGGCAGGGAGATTGTATCCTCTAGTCATAAAAATGAAAATGAAAATTCAAACATCAAAATTAGATCCCCTAGTGAAAACCACAATGTGGTGCTATCGGATCATGAAAAAGACAAAATAAAGGATGTATTTGAGGTTGAAACCCTCCTCGAGGCACCCAAGGATGGAGGATTCAATCTCCCTATCATATAGTATCAAGAAAGATCAGTAGTTTTGGTTGAAGATTCTGAACTAGTATATGTGGGAATAATAGATGCACCAAAGATCACCTATCATGCAGCCTCTCTAGATCCTGAAGAAAGAACAAACTTCATAGTATTCATACAAGAATGAAAGATCAATTTTTCCTATGCAAATATGTTTGGTTTGGATGTAGTTTTAGTAGTTCATCATCTTATAGTTTTTCCTGGAACTAAACTGGTGAAATAGAAGCTTTGCAAGATGCACCCTCAAATAGTACTTCTAGTCAAAGTGGAATTATATGAATTGCTTGATGTCGGATTCATTAGACCTATTGATTATCCTGAGTGGGTGTCAAACCTGGAACTAGTGTTGAAACCCACTAGGGGTATAAGGATTTGCATTGATTTTAGAGACCTCAACAAAGCATGCCTGAAGGATTATTTTCCCCTCTCGAACATCGACATGAGAGTGGATTTAATAGCCAGTCATGAAATTATTTCTCTTATGGACAACTTCTCTGGATATAACCAAATCAAGATAACACCTGAGGAACAACATAAAACAACATTTACTTGTCCTTGGGGAAATTTTTGCTGGAATTTCATGCCATTTGGTGTACAAAACATAGGAGCCACCTACCAAATGGAAATGACTACTATATTTCATGATATGTTTCACATAACCATGGAACACTATGTAGATGTTCTTTTGGAAAAATCTATCACAAGACAAGGAAATCTAGGTAATCTGGCTAAAATATTTGATAGATTAGAAGTGTGCAATCTATGCCTAAATCCAAAGAATTATGTTTTTGGCCTGATATCAAGAAAACTATTGGGTTATACTGTATCCTGAAGAGGCATCAAGTTAGATCCCACAAAATTCAAAGCTATCATAGAAATACCTCCCCGAAGACATTGAAATAGTTACATAGCTTACAAGGAAAACTACAATCAATCTGAAGATTCATAGCGTAGTTAGTGGATAAATTCCATCCTTTCACACATGTGCTCCATAAGGATGTAAACTTCAAATGGGATGGAAGATGTGAACAATCTTTTCAACAGGTCAAAAACTATTTGGCAACTCCTCTTGTCTTTATTCTTCCTATTCAGGATAAATATATGATCTTGTACATATCAATGACATCAACAACTTTAGGAGCTTTTTTAGCATAGCTTGATGATAATAATAGAGAAAGAGCGGTGTACTACATCAACCATACCCTAGTTGGTTATGAACTAAACTATACACCTATTGAACAAGCTTATTTAGCAGTTTTCTTCACATCCCAAAAGCTTAGACATTACATGTTGAACCGACAAATCAAGCTAATATCCAAAGTTAATCCCTTGAATATCTATTGGCTAAATCAAATCTTATTGGAAGAATGGTGAAGTGGGTCATGATACTTAGTGAACTCAACGTAGAATATGTGGACATGAAAGCAATCAAAGGACAAGTAATAGAAAACTAATTAGTCGAAGCACCTATAGAAGATCATCAACCATTGATATCAAAATTTATTAATGAGGGAATCCTTGTGACAACTCAAGAAAATCATTGGACACTATACTTTGATGGATCTCATACTCAGCATGGATCAAGGGTCGGTATCCTCTTTCTCACACCTCAAGGAGATAGTATACCTAAAGCATACCAAATTTCCTTTCCCTACACAAATAATATAGCCAAATATGAAGCATTGATCACTTGGCTAAAAATGGCCATTTAATGGAAAATCAAAGAGCTACAAGTTTATGGTGATTCATAGTTGGTCATTAGACAAGTGAACGATGAATACCAAACTAAGGACGATAAGTTGTTACCTTATAAGAGAATGGTGGATAGTTTTAAGCAGTACTTTCTAGTCATCCTCTTTGAAGAGATTATGAGAGTCAACAACAGAGTTTTTGATGCCATCGAAACCATTGGTTCACTTCTTGATATACCACAAAACATTCCTAGGTATGAATTCCTTATGGAAAATTTGCTTATACTAGGGTTCGATATCCTAGAATCTGAAATTGTGTGATGTTGTTGGTCCCAATTCCCCTTGGTACTAAGACACCTACGCCTATATCCAACATGAAACCGTACCACCTCACCTTACAAGCAATCAAAAGAAAACTTTCATTTAGAAAACCACACAATTTACTATCCTCAGAGATACTTTATCTCAATGAAGTCTTGATGGAACATTACTTTGATGTCTCAATGTGAAAGGAGCTCAAACTACCTTATAAGAGGTACATGAAGGTGTTTGTGGGTCTCATTCTAGTAGGCCTAATCTAGTTAAGAAGTTTCTAAGAATTGGATACTATTGGTTGTCGATGGAACAAGAAGATATACATTATTCAAATAAGTGTCTTCAATGTCAGTAACATGGTGATCTTGTTCATGCACCTACACAAGAGCTACGTCCAATCACTACACATTGGCCCTTCTCAAAATGGGGAATCAACCTTATAGGCACGATAGCTCCTATTTCATCCAATAGACATAAATTTATCATAACTACCACAAACTATTTTACAATGTGGATATAAGCTATACCCCTCACCTATATCACTAGCAAACAAATAGAAAAATTTATCCTTAACACTATTTGAATTTTTGTTATGGTATCCCTCAAACTATCATTATCGACAACAAAAATCTATTCAAAAACCAAGATGTTTGTGAGATTTGCACTAGATTCTCCATCCAACATTACTTCTCTACCCTATACTACCCCAAGGAAATGGTCAAGTGAAAGCATCTAATAAAATGATTCTCAAAATCCTTAAGAATATTGTCAATAATGTCGATCGTGGTTGGAACCTTCAGTTGAACCTTACTTTGTGGGCCTACAAAACTAGAATCTACACACACACAGGTGCAACACCCTTTTCCCTTGTATACAGATCTGAAGATATCTTGCCTATAGAGGTTGAGATTCCATCCCTAAGGGTATCCTTGAAATATCTTGTCAACAATGAAGAATACCGAGTATCCAGACTCCATGTACTTGAATTGCTAGACAAAAGACGTTTGAGTGCTCTAAACCATCTCCAAGCTTATCAAAACCATCTCAAACAAAGTTATAACAAGGGAATGAATAGGAGCTTTCAGGTTGGTGACTTAGTCTTGAGAGAAAATTAGAAGATTTGACTTAACCAAGATGGGAAAGGTAAGTTTGAGTTGAACTAGTTATGTCCTTTTATCATCACAACAAGTTATGACTCTGGCACATATCAGTTGGCTACTTTAGAAGGTGAAACTCTAGTAGAACCACTCAATAGTAGCCATCTCAAAAATTTATATACCCAACGCATCAAAATATCCTAATAAAAAAAGAAAAAAAAGAAAAAAGAAAAAAAATAATGAAAATAGTAAAGAGAAATAAATCATCCTTTAAGTGAAAACCACCTTGTGGTGCTTCTAGGACAGGTATCGTAGTGAAAACTTGGTAAACAGGCACTACATTTGAGTAATTCCTACACCATCATCTATCTGAACCTTCCATCCACCTCATTTTATCCTTTTATCACATCTACTCCATTATATCCATCCTATTATCACATCCATTTCATTCCATCCATCCCATAATAAATGTGCACCCAACCATGGCTCGATAACTAGTTAAGTGTTGAACCTTGTTGCACTATCTACTATCTATGTTATCTTTATCCATTATTTGGCTTATCCATCTATCCATAATAAAAGGAAATCTTGTTCCAAACTAGGGGCAACCTCCCAAACCTAGTTGATGAATTGGATCCTTGTTCATCCCATCATTCACATAAAACATCAAAATCCAAAAACATCAAAAAAACATTAAAACCCAAAAAAAAAATGTAAAACATCAAAATCCCAAAACATCCATATAAAAAATTAAAATCCAAAAACATCCAAAACATCAAAATCCAAAAACATCAAAAAAACATTAAAACCCAAAAAAAAAATGTAAAACATCAAAATCCCAAAAATATCATTGGTCGACTTTGTATGAGCCACTTTGAGTCCAATAAATTGAACTACGATGTCTCTACGTGTATAATGTAGGCAAGTCCATCAATCAATGAGCCCCTGAGGCACTAGGTCAGTCCCCTTAGGTCCCCCTCTTGGTCTCTAAATCTCTCAAAAACACCAAAAAGATCCAAATATCCAAAAAATATTAAAAAATCCTCAAATAATCTCAAAAGTACAAAAACATTTAAAAAACCTCAAAAATCCTATTTATGTTATCACCTATATGCAATAAAATATCCATCCATAATAAACAAATCATCGCCCTCACCCTTTGACAAAGCAATCAACAAGAAAAGCAAACATCAAAATCTCATAACCATTCAAGTGAAAAATCGTAAAGACTTGATCACTATTAGACTAAAACAATGCTTAAGTGTTAACTACCTACCTATCAAAATCATCATCATCATCCTAACATGCGTCTTAATAGATAAATCATTCCTACAATAGACATCATCGAGGGATAATATCCTAAAACATCAAAACATTCATGGCAAGTGATATTGCAGTATTGTTTATCTATTTTGGTCTTTTCTTTTGATTTATCTTATTGTCTCATTCCTAGGATCTCTCGAGGATGTCTATAAGGATTTAGAGAGGAAGGAATGGTGTATTGATCATCGATTTTGTATGACGTGCTTTTTGGATATTTTTGCAATATGACCATGGCGAATACTTTCCTTGTGTGTGTGGAAGTCATCTCAAGAAACTAAAGAGGCCTTGCCTATTTGGTTCCTCATACCTCTTTGTGTGTTGGTCTAAAATGCTCTAAAATTCTAGCCCATACACTCTAACAAGGTTTTCGTATGTCTAGTATGAGCAAGAATACTCTTTGTTTGCGGAGTCAAATTCCATGTAATAAATACAAAGTTGCCTTGGTCATTAATAGCTTGGTACATCGTGTCTATTTGCTACATTAATAAGGATTGCAATGATGAAAATTACTTGGTATTTTCCATGAAGCAAAAGCGTACTCATCATGTTTTACACATCATTACCAATCATTCATCCATGCAATCATCCACATCTGCAATCAATAATCTATGGATTTTCAGAAATTAGATCAATATCATCCAATTTCTTTTATCCTATAATCCTACTAACATTTATTTTGTCTAACATCTCCATCTTGCAACATAACATTGTTAGTACCACCTACATCCTGCATCCACAAACTCATGAGCACATAATATCAATTATATCATATAACATCATCCATTGAATACATGCATCATTGTATATCATCCACATTATGCATATCATATCAAAGCATTAGAAAATACAAAAAAAGAGAGCATCACATCATAATATCATCATTGCATAATCATAGCATAAAACTATCCATATCATAAACATAATCATCATCACAGAACATCTCATAACATGTCACAACCACATCAAAAATGGTAATCTCTCATATATCATCAAAAATGGAAATTCCAATGCATCATCACCATCATGTACATGTGTGATACATCAAAAATATAAAAAAATATACAAGAGGCTCAAAAGGTCAATGAATGTATATACAAAATCAATGTCTACATCAAGTCCATATCAAAGCAATAAAATAACATCAATTTTCATCAACTTTGTTGCTCTCCATCTAGAGGTGGTCCCCTATGACCATCATGGGTAGATCTTTGATCGTGCTCATCATGCCCTAGAAGCCTATGTGGTTGTAGAAGGGGACTTGAGGGATGTACCAATGGCCTGCTAACTGAACCCCCACTTAATCTGCTTGTCTCCCCTGTTGTAGTTTTTCTCCTCACACCAAACCTAGGTCATCTATGATCCCTAGGAACTTGAGCCTTGTAGAGGGTCTTGTAATATTTCCTCTCCTCCATGATCAGGTCTCTCTCCTATTGGTATTGTGCTTTAAGGATGGAAGAGGCCTGGGCTATCTATAGATGAAATCTTTGTCTCTGCTCCTGATCTCTCTATTGTACTACCTCATCCTTCTCCCTATGGGCTTGATCCTACTCAACTATAAGGATGACTATATATGCATTGGAGGCCTGTATTTGTGCTATCTCTGCATATCTCTCACCCGCCCAAGCATCTCTATCTCAAATCACCTGATCACACTAAACACAAGCCTAATCTCTCTCAGCAATGATCTATGTGAGCCGATTTGCTAAATCTCCATCTAGTGGGGATGCCTAAGGTACATGTACATGCTAATGACTGAGATATTTTCCATCCCTTTTCCCATCTCCCTGATCTTAGCCATCATTTTTCCCATCATCCTATTGTACCCTCTAATGCTTCTCATGAGCAATGCATTGTCTCTTTCTAGCCTCTCTACTGCCAAGGACACTACCTCTCCTCCTCTATCCTATGACTAGACCCCCTACACCTACTCCTCCAATGGGAATGGTGAATCTGACTAGTCATCTCCTAGCCCACCTTGTGTCAAAATTGTGAGTCGTCCTTGGATCTCTAGGTTCGAATTCCCAACCCCATCCAAAAGGTGCTAGTGCTCTAAAATTTGTAATTGTTCTATGAGAATCTTCCCAAGCTCCCCATGCATTGACCTCTTGAATGGTCCATGCATAGTGAGCATGGTAGTCATCAACTAGTGTGACCTGTCTCTCCCCAAACTGGCGGAGGACTCTGTATGGAATATACCTCTCTAAAATAGTATCCACTCAGCCAATGAGGTACTGTGTCTATCTACAATAAACCAAATGCTCTGGATCATCATCCCATACCTCATAATATAAGTATGGCCTTCACAAAAACTCGATCATGTCATCAAAAACATATCTCTAGTACTATAATCTACAAGGTTGTTGGTAATGCAACCAATCATGATAGATGTATTAATATAGATCATCAGGCCATCTCTCTAATCAATTCCCATTGGTTGAGTGACCAAAATGCACTCCCATTCCCAAACATGGAGTAGGCTAACACCTATCGAAATGTTACTACCCCCACGGTAAACCACCTCATGCATGTCATGATATAGGTGTGCTAGAACATAGGGTCCCCATGTGTATTGGGTCCCCTCCTCCATCATATGCTCAATAACAACTCCCCAACTGACTGGAAATATTTTTGATCTCCTATCTGAGATCAAAGGTCCAATGATCAAACCAACTAAGACAATAACCATATCATTTGCATCATCCAAGAAAGGAGTAAGATCAATCTGAGAGTCGACCACTGCTAGATTTTGAATTCTCAATAGCCTTTTCATGGCTTGTGTACCTCTCTTAACATCATATGTAACTAGCTCATCATGAATATGAATCCGTAGAATCCTCCAAACATCCTCGAGTGTGATGGTATACTCACCTATGGGAAGGTGAAAGGTGGTGATCTTTGATTTCCAATGCTCTACTATCATTGTCATCATAGCTTGATGTGCCCAAATCTCAGGAATATATGCAATGTTCTCTAATCCAACAACCTCTAGAAAATCCCTCTCCAACTCCTATAACCGTGTTATCCTGTTAAGGATATGTGGTTTGCACTCTCTAGCATATAGGGGATGTAGTGTGGCTTGCAAAAAAATAAACCATAGCATAAATTTTGCTAAAATTCTAGTCGAGAAACCTAAATCTGCACATAAATCAAGCAAACCATTTCTTTTTTGCAAAAGAAAGCACCCCTTTAAGCAAGCACATTAATCTTTTTCAATAGTGAGCTTGTTAGTTTGCAAGAGCGGTCAAGTTTTGCAAAGGTGGATTTGTTTGGCATGCAAGAGTGTCGCTCTTGTATAATATCAAAATGTCCTGATTATATAGCGTGCATGGTCATTTTTCACAACTGAAAACATTCAATTGCATCACTTTTGAGCAATAGTGTTACCCTTTTGCAAGAGCACAATCCTAAAACCCAGACAAAACCAAGCATTCTAAAACCTACTACTATTGTTTGATCTAACTTTTCCTATTAATTAGAGAATTTAAAAAATGCAAAAGAGAAAGTTAGAAGCTTTCGTACTGCAACCCCTACATCAATTGGTCACTGGTAATGTTGAATCGCATTGGATCGATGTAGATGTTTATCTCATTGTCATCATAGGATCTTATAGTGATGTTTTTGTTTTTCTCAATAATGTCATCAAAATATCCAAGTTGTTTTACCAATTTCAAGGTACATAATTTTAAGCCTACACCACCATCTATCCAAAATATTTTGATTTTATGCTTTTGGATACAAACTTCAAGATATAAATCTTGGTTATGGAATGATTTGTTGAGAAGGTCTCTTTCAGAAAAGACCAGGTGATGTGTAGAGGAAATGTGCCCAACCATAGCTTGAAACTGATATGTGTTGATATCATTAGGTATGAAAGATTCAAGGAGAGCTTTCTCCAAAATCTCTTTATATGTCTAGGGGATAGCTTAAAAAGCTCAAGATAGAGATTTGGACTGCATATTTCCTTAGTTAATCAACAATATTATAGTCATTTGAAGGTTTTATGGAAACTTTTGATTGAAGAGGGCTCCTTGGATGGTAATCTTCCCTCTTCATGCAATAATATTACACTCTAGATTCTTACCAACTATTGTTACAACATGGATATTGCTATCAGTTTCATAGATGGTTCCTACAACATTGTCATAGGTGTAAGCAACTTTTTGATAATCATGTCCTTCACCTTTGTCATTCCCCTTAGAATGGTTGACGATTGGATCCTTGTAAATACCCATGTCACTATTTCTAGAGGTTCTAGGACGATGATCGATATCAACCTCTCCTTTTTCAATTAATTCTTGGATGAAAATATTTAGTTTCATGTAGTTGTTTGTCTTACGACCCTTCATTTGGTGGAATTCAAATTAACCGTTTTCATTGTACCATGGGGGTTTAAATTGTGGCTCTTTGTAATTCATTTTATTTGGAAGTTCGATAAGATTTTTTTGAATTAGCTTTCGCATAACCACCTCAAGAGGTTCTCCCAATCGAGTGTACTTGCATCTTGTTTGCTTGTCTTGTCTTGGTGGTCCTCTTCGAGGGTTTTGAGTTTGATTTTTTTGTTGATTGTTCTGATGGTAGGTAAGTTGATTATTTTGCACATTGGTTTTGAGATTGTTAGGAGGTGGTTGTATGTTTCAAATAAACTTAACATAAACTACTCCATCATTTGTGAAATTTTTGTTCTTTTCCCAAATGCGAGGTTTATCATTTGAACCCGATGCTTGATCTTTGTTGTTGTAAAGTTTGATGACACCTTTCTCGATGAGATATCTTTCAATAAATAAACCTTTCTCAATGATATCTTCAAAGGTATTAGGGAAGAGAATAGTCAATTGATAGCTTATGTCAATTTGAAGATTTGAGATAAAGATTTCAACAAGTTTCTCAAGAACAGGTTGTTTACATTTACTCGCTTTATGTCTCCATCATTGTAAGTAAGAAGCAAATGACTCCCCTTGGTTTTGTTTTATCTTATACAAATCAAGAACCGTAATGTCTTGTATGTTATATGAAAATTGGTTGATGAAATTTTTAGATAGCTCATCAAAAAAATTTAATTCCAGGTGGTAGATGAGAGAACCATTCAATAGTTGCAGCTCCTAGAATTCTTGGGAAAAGTCTCAATAGATAAGAATAATTGTTAGAAACCTCCATGCAAACTACAAAAAAATCTCGCACATGTTTGATTGGGTCCCCTCTTCCTTTGTATTTATCAAATTTTGGAATTTCAAAGATTTCCAAAAATGGGATCATTGATATACTGTGATCAAATGGATATGGACATATGTCTTGCAATGCATAGCTCTTCTTGGGTTTCCCAAGTTGTAGATCTGATATCCTTTGACTAAGGCTTTGAATTTGCAATCTTATATCATTACTAGGTATGTTCATTTGAGGATTAATCGTGTTATAGCCTTGTTGTCCCATATATGATAGGTTTTATGTGGGTGTAGGACCTTGTTGAATGTTTTGCATGTATACTTGAGGATTGGGTCCTTTTGGAATGTTATGTGTATATTGTGGATTGATACATTGATATTGTAGATTGGAGTTTTGATATTGTTGATTACGGTTTTGTTGTGTTTGTTGATGCATGAATGTTTGGTTTTTCGGATTGGTGGGTTTTTGTGCATTGAGGTTTTGTTGTGGTAGATTAGGTATTTGATATTTTGGATTCATGTTAGCTTGTTGTGGAACAACAATTCGATTTTGAGGATGAGTATTTGTTTGTTGTTGTGGAATGGAAGTTTGATGTTGAGGATGGGTATTTATTTGTTGTTGTGGAACGTAAGTTTGAGGTTGAGGATGGGTGTTAGTTTATTGTTGGGGGTTTTGAATGAATGACGATCCATATTGATTTTGCATGACATTAGGATCCATAATTTTTTGTTTTAACCCTTGTTGATATTGTACATTGTATGAAGGGTCATAGTATTGTGATTTTTGCATGTTTATTGTCCTTGTGTTTGATCTTGAGTATTTGTTTGATACATGCTTTGATCTTGAGGGATGTTAGTTTGTGTTTGTTGGTAGATAGGTTGTCATTGTGTATGAAGGGATGGATTATTTTTTTGTGCTTGAGGATTGTTTTGATTGGGTACAGTATAAATGGGTGATGCCATGTGCTAGGATTGTGGGGGGATGTTGGCATGAATTTGTGGTTGAATGTTGGATTGTTGATTTGGTGTGTTTTGTGTGTTTTGTGGTGGTCTAGGTGGAAGGTTACCCATATTCTGCATGTTAACATTTTTCCCTTGTTGTAAGCATTCTCATATAGGTTTCTTGATACGTTAGGTCTCCATGTATTTATTGGCACATTGTGTGTTATAAGTGGTTTAGAGAATGGATCGATCAATTTTTGAGGCATGCTTTGGTTTACTATAGATTTTGGATTCACTTGACTATGTTGAGAAACCATTGCTTGTTCCACTTGAGATGGATGTCTATATATTGGATTAGCAACATGTTATCCATAAGGTTGTTCATCCATTGGTGCTTTTGACTTGGCAAAGATAGATGGTATATTTGGATCTACAGGTGGTTTTAGGATTTGTCTCACAACTATATCATCACCCATGTGAATGAGATTTGGGTCTTTGATAGCTTCCACATTAAAGTCCATAGGTAACTTGGCACCATGTTGTGCAAGTTTTAGGAAGTATGTGTTAGGATTTGATCCAAGCACTTTGTCCATTATCCTTTGCATCCTAGGATCTTGGGTGTATTCTAAAATGTCCTCTTCATTAATTTTTGTGTCACTATCATCATCTTCTGTGATTACATCTTGAGGATTAGGGGGTTGGTTTTGTTGTCAAACAAATCTTCATTGATGTTGAAGATGAACATCATTATCATGTTGTAATGGGTTGATATCAAGTGGTGGTTAAGTGTTGAAGGTTGGTGGTTGTGAGGTAATGTTTTTGGTTGCTTGAGGGATTGAGAAAACTGGAGGTTCATTAGGATCATCCCTATGGTGTAGGAATTGGTGTTTCAACATTGGTGGTGGTAGGTCCACTAGATCTACGTGTGTTAGTTGCCATATTATTTCTATGTTGAGACCTATTAGTTTCCATAAACGTACACACTAGACCTTGTATAAATAGAGATTGCAAGTTATGAAAGTGTGGTGATGTTTTGGTTTGAGGTTTTGGTTTGCAAAATAATGTACAAAGGGAATGTTGGTAAACCTTTTGGATAAATGATGTTGTTTGATTGATGTTGTTCTTGGGATAGTTTGATGATAAAGTTTGATTTTGGATGTCTAGACATTTAAGAATGACAAGATTTTGGTACTCAATCCTATGATGAAGGTATGAGTGAATTTTGATTGATATTTGAAAAATAATGCTATGTTTTTGGTACTCAACCCTATGATGAAAGTGTGAGTGAATTTTGAAAGGTTTAAGGATGATGCTAGTCTATGGACACAAAGATAAACAAGATTTGGGTGATGTTTTGCTAAGTCTAAAAAGTGTTGATGATGGATAAGTTGATTTCTCTACTTTAACTAGACTTGTGAGTGCAAGTAAGGAAGGATGATAGTAGCCTAGAAACTTAGGGAGAGGATAATGTCCACTAAATTTGACAAGACCACAAGATGATAAGATAATTGGATAAATACTCTAGCAAGATGATGAGGTTTGATGGTTTGTGTTTGATGTGTGTCCAAAGGATAGTTCGATGTTTGATCTATGATGATGATGGAAAGGATGGTCTAAAAGACTAATGATGTCTAAGGTTGATAAGAAAGTCTGACCGATTGATGTTCTTGTCCAAGAGGTCTATGATGACAAACCCTAGGCGATCCAAATTTGAAAGATGGGATAACGAGGTTTGATGGTGTAAATAGACAGTAAAAAGTGTAAGTATAGTGTGATAGATGTTTTGACAGCTAAGCAGAAGATTAAGACAAGGTCTGAGACAAATTTTGACAAGTCTAAGCAAGTTTTTAAGAAGAAAAATGTGGCATAGAAAGGCATCAACGGTGGTAGTGCAGGAAGCCATGAGAAAATTATCAAACAAAAGCAAGCTTCTACAAAGGGAGTAGCAGTAGTATTGACAAAAGCGACTTTGTTTAGAAACAGTGACTAGAAAATAAGGAGAATAAACAATAGTGATGATTTGTTCAATAGAAAATAGATGCAATGCAATAGCAACCAGATGTCTAGGAAAGTGCGAGCAGATGTTGAGCAATAGCAGTAGGATTTTGAGATAGACATGGTAAGTTGTACAATAGAGACTTAGTTTTCTGACAAGCGTGACTCTATTTTCTTGTTTTTGGTTTGATGACTCTTTTGGCAGTTTGCAAGTTGAAAGTTTATGTTTGATGTTTGAGATGATTTATTTGAAAAGAAGCAAGTGATACACATAGTAGAAAAAGTAGGCATATAACTTACTCAAAATGGTAAGATGATTTTGCACAAACCTTCTTCCATAAGGTTCACTAAGTTTGACTCAAAGAATACTCATTAGTCAAGTACAACCTAGCTAGTATTAAAGGAATATCTTGTCAAATTAGGCTTACCTCAACCCCGAAAGAGTGATGTAATTCATCTCTAAGGAATGGGTGAATAGGGTATGCCAAGGTCATGTACCACCTTGATACCCCTAGCCTTGAAAGAGCGTGAACTCTAGAAAGACACCTTATGCCTCAACCATAGATTGGACGTGGTAACTTCTCAAGACAATGCTATCTCGATGCACTATAATGACTCAACACAACTAAAAAATTGGTCTTAGGATTCTAGATACAACGGTTTGTAATGACTCAATGAACACCAGAGGCATACTTCATACATGATACACTAAAGTCTCTAGTCAACCTACATGCGGTCTATACACCCACATCAAAATTGACACGTAAGGTATAACGTCCCCAAATAGTGCTACTAACTTTTTCCTTCGCACCTTTATATAGCCCGCATGAACACATGCTTTGAGGTCGTCCCCTTGAGTTCTTCGTTCAAATGTATCTCAAAGGCAGGCCTCTCTAATAAAAAAAGAAGGCTTAGTTTCTTGATATTTCTCATCACCCAAGATCATCAAATAACACAAGGGGAGAGGATACATATACAAGGCGCTTTCAATGACTCAAAAATGTGAAGTCCAAGATATTTCTCATCACCCAGTATCATCAAATGATGCAAGGGGAGAGGATACACGTTTGACTTGCTAAGAACGGAAAAAAAATCATTTTATGCATCAAAGTAAATGTTTTCTATTCTATGAAAAATAAAAACATAATGCTTAAGTGAAATGATTCTTTGACAAGGGGCTGCAAGCAAAGTGTTAGTAGTTTGATCAATAGCCTTTGACCATTCAAACCCTACAAGAAAAATAGGATTAGTATTTTATAATATTGTCTTCACCCCACAAAAAGGTTGCATAATTTAGGTTAGATAAAGCTCAAAATAGTAGCAAACAACAAGGGTTAGGGATAGGATTTCAAAAACCCAAAATGAAAGATTGAAAAATTCAAATAAGAAAGTTGGAAATACAAAAGCGGCTTTGTTACCTAACAAGAGTGGCCTTTCTCTAAGACAACAACAATCAGATTCTACAACCCTGTTCTAGAGTAGTCACAGTTCTTTTCTTGCAACAATGACCTTGTTTTGGCAAACATAGACCTGTTAACCAAATTGACAGAAAGTAGGAATTAAAAATAGAGAAGTAATAGCGGCCTATTTTACAACAACGATCATGTTTCATGCAATAGCGGCCCCTTTATGAGGCATACATGGCTTTGCTTCTGTAATAGCATTTGTTCTCTAATACAAACACAGACTTGTTTATGTAAAACTAAAAACACTCTATTAAAAGGTCAAAACACCAGAAAACAATTGTGTCCCAATTAGCAATGGTGAATCTATGAAGAAGTGAACGTGTCTGGATGTTAAAACAATAGCGATACAGTGAACAATAGTGACCTTTGTTTCAAACGGTCACACTCCAGAAACCTAAAACTCATCAAAAACTTGATAAAAATGTTAGATCAAGGATGTCAAGTCCCACCGGGTGTGCCATTTAATGTAAGGGGTAAAAATGGAAGGGGATAAACAATCAAGAATTCAATCAAAGAACCAAAACATGAGATCAAAACCCACTTACCAATGAGATTAGATTGCAAATCAAGCCATGAATTCAAACCCGAATGTTAGCATATCAAATCAAAACATAATTGAAATAAAAAAGCATGAAGCAATCTCACCATCCCATTGTTGGAGAGCTTGGTGTTGTATGGTGTTAGATTTCTCAAACAATGGAAGCCTCCATGATTGCTAGCAAAAGCTTGATTGAATGTTATGCAAAGATGACCTAAATGCTCAAGATGAATGCTCAAAACTCAAGAATCAAATTGACATGACTTAGCTATGAAAATTCTAAGTTATGAATGTGAAGGATTGAAGGTTATTTTATAAATTTTAGGAAATTAGATCAATGACCAAGATTGAGATTCAATGCCCACAAAAAAGGGTTGAGATTGATCCTCAACACCCACAAATGACAGTGAATTAAGGAAGATCAAGGGATATGATCAGTTAGAACTCAACTATCTCCACCATTTTAGGAAAATGGTTAGGATATTTTAGATCAAGGGTAGAGATTAGATTTGAAGATCAAGGGCTAGAAATGGTTGAGACAAGTTAAGTCAAGATATTTTGAGGGAAATTAGGATAATATTATTTAATCATGGAGGATAGGAATATGCCACTCTTTAAAAAAGAATATTCCATTAGAGGGAAAAGATTAGAAATGGGATAATTAAATAATTAGAATTATTTAATTATAAAGGATTAAAATAAATATTAGATGAGCCTAATTAAATAATTAAAATTATTCAACTGGGAAGATGAAAGGGAAAATTAGCATGATGAAAAGAGTGAATTAATTAAACAATTCAAGATTATTTAATTAATAGAGAGAAATAGGGTTAAATGATAGAAATGATGTGAAAAGGGGACTAATGATGCAAATTATGTGAATTGATGCTAAATGCAATAATGTTAAGGAAAATGTTGCCAATGATGGAAAAATGTAGTTTCAAGATGTGTGATATGTGTTCGGTATTTTTAAATGTCTACAAATATACATAAATATTAGTCATCTATGTATATTCATATATACATACATATATATATTTGCATTAACTATGTATATTACATATATATTTCTATATATATTACATATATATTTCTATATATATTGTGTACATTATTTTTATTATTCAAAAGATATTTGCAATTAACGTAATTTTAGAGATCAAAGAGGATCAATTACAATAGGGCATTATTTTCCCTAAAGACACTTCTCCTATCCACTTAGGTTTAAGACTTTACCGATTCAATACTTGAACTGACCTGACGAGGTTCCAATTAACCTAAGTGAGAGTGTGTGAATCTACTCAAATATCAATTTACCAAACATTCCAAATACCAACTCCTCTCTTGGGTGATACTCTCCCTCCCCCTCTGGAGGGTTTGAGCTTTCTTGCATTCAACTTAGAGAAACATATTCGTAGTTAGGTGATAACATACAAAGCATAATCATAGTATATATTAAACATCATATAAGCATTTAAAAGTAGTTTCATCACATTGCATATACATACATTTCATCCAACCGTCAAGTACCATAATGATGTAATCATGCATTATAATTGTAGTTGAACATAAATGTTAAAGTAATTTTGTAAATTAACAATGGGGTGTAACATCTCCACTATAAGATACTCGATACTAGTAAATGGCTCCTTGTTTGGTTTTTTTGAATTGGCAAATGGCCTGAGGCACGGTGATCCTATTTCCCCATTTATCTTTGTATGGATGGTGAAGGCTATGGGGAGGACTATCCTGACAATGAGTCTAGTATTTGGATGAACATGCTGGTAGCTAGAGGCCTTTGCCTTATCACCCACCAACAATTCATAGACGATACCATCTTGTATGGTGAGGCTAGAATTGAGGTGGTGGAAGTAATCAAAAATACCCTAGATACTTATTCTTTTACTTCTAGCTAGATTATCAATAGCAATAAATCAAGTATATTCTTCTTTCATGTCAGGCAACAAATCCATTTACTTCCAGCTAGATTATCAATGGCAATAAATCAAGTATATTCTTCTTTCATGTCAAGTAGCAAATCCAATTTTGTACTGTTGATGTTTTAGGATTCAAGATTGATACTATTCCTAGTAAGTATCTAAGAGTTCCACTCTTCAAAGGGACGACATGCACTGTCTTATGGATCAAAACTATTGGGGAATTTAGGGCTAAGGTGGAGGTTTGGAATGGGAGATGGATTTCATTAGCAAGAAGAATAATTATGATCAAGGTAGTATTATCTGCAATAACCATATATTTGGTGTCCTACATACAACTTACAAAACATTCCTTTGGGAAGGCTTCAATGAACAAAAAAATCCCACTAATTAACTAGGACACAACAATAAAAGGAAAAAATGAAGGGGTGTGGGAATCAAATGCATAATGAAACAGAACAAAGCCATGGGGCCAAATTGGTATGGAGAATGTATGAAAATCCTTTAGCACACTGGTACCAAATCTTGTAGATGAAATATTTGGATTCTAAATATTCCTATCATGTCCTCACCATAGAAAATCTACCAAATGGATCAAAAATATGATAATTCATGCTTTCATCCAGATCTCTAATCAATTATCATCTTTCATGGAGCATTTACAATAAGAGAACTACTTGCTTCTAATTTGATTCATAGAATGGGGAAATTTCATTAGATTCCTTCTCAAAACTTTATGGATGTCGTAAATATTAGTGATTTTTTTAGAGTTAAGGAATTAGGGGATAAATTAGCTGATATTGGTGAACAAGGTTTCAAGTAATGATTTAGTTACCGTTCCTTTGAATATTATTGTGAGTT
>VDFB02047295.1:0-26594 GCA_007258455.2 Sequoia sempervirens | reverse complement strand
CCCATCTAGGTTTGGCAACACCTGAAGAGAAGGTTCAAATCATTTGGCCTTGTTTGTTACCCTAAAACATATCAAGAGATTGACAACCTCTTGAGGTATTCTTACTTGTGTTTTTGAGAGCTAACAACCTCCAAACCTCCAAATCCACAAAAAGATTCCACTTGTATAGCCAAATTCTTGCCAAACCTCAAAACCCTTGTTTTAGGCCAAAATCATGAGGGTTTATTGAATCTCCTACTTCCACAACCTCCCAGACCTTAAAACCAACTCAGACACAACCCATTAGGTCTGCACATGGATAAAAATTCATAAAATCATATCTCCCATACATATTTTGTTGAAACCTAGCCTTGAACCTCTCATTTCACATGCTTTTCTTCACAAAACTCTTGAGGAAAACAACTATACCTTCTTTATTTCTCATCCTATGCCCTATTCATGCATCCTACAATTACAACAGTATCCATGGGGCCTCTTACACAAGCTATAGTACTAACAAAACGTGTAAGAGCTTCTTTATATCATGTTTGGACTACAAAACCCTCAAAAATAGGGTAATTGGGTTGTATGCAAAGAAATAAAACTTTCTAACTCAAATCAACGTCATAATCCCTCAAATCATATTCAAATCAAATCTAACACATATCTTCATGACATGGAATTGATTTCACATCAAAATATGGCTGTATGCGACTATACAGTGCTACAAAACAGGAAAAATACAGAAATTTTGAAGAAAACCTTTACAATGATCACTTTATGCCTTTTAAAGGCCTTTACACCTCAACCACCGAACAACCACCTTTAAAACTGACTTTTTTAATCTTTTATGATCACATGAAACAAAAAACATACTAATTTCAAGGTTGTTAACATCACTATTGAAATGTTTTAATTTTTTGACCTTTCAAATGTATTGAAACTCCTTGGACACCTCTAAGACCATGCTAGTGGCTTGATAATAGCCTTATTATTGACATGACACTAACCTTGCACCCTTTTACATGTAAATTCTCCAATTTTTCTTAAAAAGGCTACAAAACTCTTTAGTGCAATACTCAAACTCATAACTCAAAACTTCACCTAGAACATGATTAATGGTCTTGAGTGACCTTATTCACAATAAAACATTCTTGAAATGCCTAAACCAACCTATTGACCTCCCTAATTATCATCGCATGATTAAGGATAGAAGATGAGGTGTAGGTGCTCATGCACCACTACCCCATCCAAAATTTTCTCACATTACACAAAGCTACAATGTTCCTCCAAGATAAGCCAATCAAATCCTACCTTATGTGTCCTAGTAATCAAATTGGAGATGATCCTAAAAATGACATTGCGAAGGGTGATTGGTCTAAAAAATCTAAACAACTTTGCAATTATTTCACTACTACGATCAATGTGTCATCTTTCATAAAATTTCCCAAAACACTATTCATTATGATCATATGGAAATTTCTAAGAGAGCTACAATAGTTATAACATCATGAATTAAAATTAAACATTAAAAAGTACATCATGAATTAATTATGTAACCACATAAGTCAAATATAATTCTATCAAGAAATTAATATCAAATAGATAATATGTCGCATAACTCGCTTGTTCAATGCCATTTGGTCTTTAACTGTACATCCAAGCTCCTTTATGCCGTATCATCGATCCCGTTGACATTTAAGGTTTGGTCTCCTATTCATCATTGTCATTGATGCCGGTTTTGAGCTGTGTCATCATCCACACATATATCATCTTCGGTGAACATTTCCCTACATCATTATGATCTAGTTCCTCCTCTTTGACATCTTTGTCAGGGACATCATCAACTAACTATTGATCATGATCATCATCTACATCATCTTCTAGTTCTTCAATATCTTCTTATTCCACCACATTATAATTTACCAACCTTCCACTTGGATCATGTCTAACAACAAATGACCAACCCAGTTTACCTAGAACCTCTGAGTAAAATACCTGCTCACATTGGCTTGGAAGAACATGGGGCTCATTTCCAGCTCACTTGATCGGCCTTGTATTAACCATGGTAATTCCATTATCATGTTCAATAACAGTTCTCTTAAGGATCATTTTTTATTCAATGCGTGGCTATACCGGGGACAATGTACATAACTAATTTGAAAGGACAAAGTAACACTCCAAGTATATCATCCAAAATCTCATAGTATCAATTTTAGACTTTTGGATGTATCATCCCTCTAGATAAACATTAGTCACTTGAAAGGCTGTAGTTATGAGAATCACAAGTTTTCTTAAATTGTCATCCAAACTTTGATTTGAAATTTGCCGGCCATTTTCCATAGCCTTGTGGTGTTTCACACAATATGTCAAACATGTCTTTAAAAATATTACCAATATCATTCAGTTGATAAACATATTTATTCTTAGTAGAATGTATGCAAAGAAAAAATCTCAACATATACTCTATAGTATTATAATTGAAACCAATTTAAATAATATGGGTGATTAATATATTTATACACTTTCTTTATATATATTCAAATCAATTTCCTTGGTGTAACATTGGAAGGTCACCATTACGATGAGCTTCTTTAACCGTGAAGCCACACCTTCCACATGTTATCATTGACTAGATTGTTGACATTGTTCAATCCATACCGTCATCCAATCAAGATTGTTTGCAACATACAAATGTAGTGCATCCCACTCTCGACTAATTGTATAAAAAAAATTGAAATTCACAAACAACGTATAATTAGTTAATTACCACAGTATACGACCTTAATTTATAATTGATGTATATTGAAGATTAATAATTCAATAAGTACAATATACATAAAAACCAAATGTAAAATATATTCTAATTAATCTCCATGACCATCTTATAATTACCTCTCACTTTCCTCAATCTACCTTTCCCCATCAGGTACTCCCCATCGAATTTGTTAATGGAGTTGGGATCCCAAATGCAATCTACATGGATCTTTGCTACAAACTTAGGAGGATATCCAGTAATGTACACCATGGTCTGGTATACCATATATCCCTCCACCATAGAACCCCTCCATGTCTGGCAAGGCCTTCAAGAATTTCAGGTGCCTCTCAGCCATCCACAGTGACCTTGTATGTTAATACCGGTCCCTGAGTTTCAAATCACCTCAACTTTTGGTGTGGCGGGGTGAGTTAACGTGCATTGGGAAATTTTTTTGAAGGTAGACACTTTTGCATTTCACACATTAGATGAGGAATTTTTCTCTTCCAATAATTTATATCTTCTTTATGGATTTCTTTAGATGACAACCATCTACAAGTGATTCAAGGTGCAAATATATTAATGAAATTTAACAAAAATATACAATATATTATATAACAAGTAAGACAAATGGCAATTATAAGATCTATACAACGAATTGAACAAATATCGCTACTTACCTCATGTAATTTCCAAGATCATATATAACTTGCTTGACATTGTTGTTGAAGTTGTCTGGGAGAGATAGAGGTAGAATGTATTGCAACAATTATAAAATTGGTATCTTTTTATTATTTTTCCAAAAGTAGTAAACATAATACCTTAAAAGTACATCGTTATACGGAAATAACCACTTATATATATATGCTAATATGAGAATAATTACCTTAATAAAGGTATGTCAATCATGCATTTTCATCTGTAACCCAAATTCACCTTTCTTTGTTATGATATTGTTTATGTTCCCAACAAATCTTGTGGGAAATCGAATTTTGCGTATGACTTATTTTATAGCATTGCTTTGCTGCTCCATTAATAACCAAGGAATGACACTTATATTAATTTGGTCTCCATCGTTATTTAATTGAATGAAATTTTTCATTGCATGATTGGCTTCTTGAATGTCACTAGAAATTTTGACAATTTTTTCTTTTTCATGCCTTCCATCCAATATTTTCCGCCAACTTGACTTCACGTTATATTCTTTCCGTTATGCATTGTATTGAAGCCGATACCAATTTGTAACTGCTCATAGTAGGAAACCTACTAAATTGTCTGGAGGATAACTTTAGGTCCACAATAGGAAACACGACCATTAATGCGCAGTGACCTTCACGAAGCATATAGGTTAAACAAATTATCAACGACAATCATTGTCAATTACAACATGAGTAAACACAACACAATATAAAAATATAAATTCAAAACATATCATATATGATCGATAAACAATTTGATCGGATGTATAACCTTGACGATTGATTCTATTATATTCCAACTTCCATAGGCGAGGTGTCATTCTTCGTGGTTTTCATGTAGTCTCTTCTTTCCCATTGAAAATATGTTTTTTAGTAGTTTGATACTTATGATTTCTATGGAGGAAGTGCATATACTCATCAAACACCTGCTTTCCTAAAAAATTTGAATGACAAGATTTCATCTTTGGACCACAAATTGAACATGCAAATTTCCCCTTTGTTTGAAGACCTGGAAGATCATATATAATTGGATTAAATATGTCAATTTTTATAATTATATATAATGAATAGATTATTTAAAAAAAATGCATGATATCTACTTCATAAAATTAAATATCGTTAAAGTGCAGTTGAATGTTATAACATACCACAAAAATGTGTTAGCCCTGTGGCATCATGAATTGTCCATACAAGCAATGCATGGAATTGAAATTTTCTTTGTCCCATTGGTCTAGAGACATCATACATAGTGACGCCATTCCATAGCTTTAGTAACTCGTCGATAAGAGTATACATTCATATCTTTAACTTGGTACTTTCCTAGTTGAATGAACATAAACATTACATAATTATTATAACCATTTTACTGCAATATATATAAATTGATGTACATGACTATTAAATGAAAAATATATAATTCATTATGCAACAAATAAGACAAATGAGATGCTACTACGTTAAAAAAAATTGATGTAAATAAATACCTAGAACAATCATTGCCAACATTATGTGCTCCCTCTTTATTGACATCCATGGAGGAATGTTATTGTTGATAACAAAAATAGGCCACACCGAGTAAATAGATCTCAGCTTTCCAAATGGATTGACACCATCCGCTGCCAATGAAAGCTTGAGATTACGAGGTTCTTCTTTAAAGTGTGGCCATTTTTCCTCCATTTCTAAATCTGAGAGAACCATCGGCGAGAATCAAAGAATGTCATCTCCACTTCTATTCTGTGCATGGTAATCCATAAATTGCGCTAAGCTTTTGCACCTAAATAATTGTTGCATATTTGGAATAATGAGAATATAATGAAGAACCTTGCAAGGCACCTTTTTTGTTAGTTGATTTGTTCGATATCTACTGATACGACATTTTAGGCATTCTGTTACAAATTCATGTTGTTTATGATATATAATATGATCATTGGGATATGCATCTATTGCTTGATATTCCATTCCAATATCTTTCATATTGCCAGATAAATCTCGGTATGAGCGAGGTAAAATATTTGATGGTGGTAACAAAAATTCACCTAATCAATCTACGGCAAAAATAATTTCATGTAAAGGTATTGTGTACATATTTCAGCCTTTATTTACTAGTGATGAACTAACAACAAAGTAAAATGATGAAAAGATGAGCATATAAACATACTTATCGTGAGATTTATGCTGGATAAACCATTCCGTAACCTTAAGTTCACCAACAACAATACAACGGAAAGAAGAGTTGTTTAGGGCTTGAAGTCATGCCTTCTCCATCTGAGTAAAATCATGAACATTAAACATTAAAGTCATCGATCATCATGATGAGTTGTGCCACTAAATGTGTCAAGCCGGATCAATGTATTTATGCCTATCATCTTCCAACTTATGTTTTAGCATGATGTCACTAATACATAAGGATGTTAACTTCATCTTCAATATTCATAGCTCCATGTTCGTCCGCTTGCAGAACCACATTCTCTGAGCTGTGATAATCCATACCATCTTCCCTAGGGCGCCCCACCTTTATAATAATGATAGACACAAATAAACCATGATCATGATCAGTGATTTTATATATATATATATATGAAATGTTAAAATGAATAATGTATTTAAAATTCAATCAATGTAAGCCATGTAATGAACAACTTACTGATGGATGATAATCAGCCTTCAACACTTGGTAAGCGCTTCTACAATGTTCTCGGTATTGTGATTGAGTAGCCTTCTCATCTTTAAGCCCTTGCAAATTCCTATGTCGGACAATAAAATTTCCCATACTTTCTTTTCGTCTATTTTAATCCTATCAAGTGTCTCTTCATTTTATTCTAGGATGTATTATCGATGATTTTTCTTTACCAAGCTTGAATATTTAGATCTTCAAAAAATATCAAACTCACACTCCAATAATTTTTAATCATAGATAGGTAAAAAAATCTAATAATTCTAATATTTTACACCAAAAGAATTTGGCATGCAACCACCCCTGCAAAAGAGAAGATAGTCTGAAGTTAATGACCCCAAAAAACACTTTAAAATGCTAATTCCATAACTTATTAAACTCTGATTTTACTATGATTTCCAACCGTTAGACTCCTAAAATCATAATATTGAACTTGCACAACAAAATTTGGAAATGAAATTATGAAAATGCACAAGTCTAAAAATGAAATCTAATGAGATGTTTCTTTAAAAATGATTTTCAAACCTGGAAGTACAAATATGACTTCACAAATGAATTCTGGAAAAAGACAATGACTACCCTCAACCTGGCGATAATAGCAAAACACTATCGCAATAAATACTCGAACTCACTTTTATTTATGTCGGCCACAATTTGATTTTTGAATGTTCATCGAAATTTCAATGAAAAGAATTCATCAAAATTTTGACTAAAACTTAGGCTTGTCGAAATTTTGACGAACATCGGGGATAAAATTTAAAAAAATTGAAAATTACACATTAAATATCACAAGTACCCAACAATACATCTAATTATACATCTTTCGTCAAAAAAATTCGTCGGATTTTGCAGTCAAATGAGTTAGTGATATATGTTTCCTAGTTACACTGATAGGTGTATACAATGGCAGCATGGAGTGAAATGTTAGCGTGTTAACTTTTCAGGAAACTTCTAGAATGGCCCACATGCATTAAATAAAGGAGATATTGTAAATCTGGACTAATCGTTATTAGGCGTTTGATCTAATGGAAGATATTTTGTTGGCCTATCTTGCCCTAGAATGTAACCCTATTTTATGAGGGCATTGTATTATGATTGCAGTAGAGAGAGCTGGCAATGTATTCTGAGAGTTTGATAGTGGTTGTGTTGTCTCTTCATCTCTGAGTGGTGACACTCTTGTTAGAAGATTTCTCTGCAAGTGTATTGTAATCTTTGTGATTTACTGAATAATATATTGGGCAACTTTGGGAGTGTGGGGTTTTTCTCCTGAAAAGGTTTTTCCCACATAAATCATTGTGTTGTGGTATGCACGATATTTATGTTTACTTCTGTTTAAGTTTTGTAACTATTAAAGATCTATAAAGTTTTGCATTACTCTCCTCTCAAGATTAGTGTAGAAAATTCTTCCACTACCTTAGCTTCCTTACAAGTGGTATTAGAATTTGATCACCTTTGGTTTCAGTTGTGGGTTATTGCAGGGTTTTTTGAACTAATCTAGTTTTGAGTGGGAGCTTGTGCAGAAGACACTTTGTGATCTTGTTGCAAGAATTTTTAGATGGAAAGTTCATTAGGGAGAATAGAGGTGGATAAATTTTCTAGAAATAATTTTGAAATGTGGAAGCTGAAGATGTAGGATCTATTGATAGATCGAGATCTATGGGATGTTGTTGATGAGAATGTTTCAAGGCCTATATATCTTACTCAGGATTCTTAGTATGATGTTATGGACCATAAAGCCAAGGGTCTAATTAGATTGTGCTTGGTAGACTCTATTTTGATTAATTTCCATGAAGATACCTCTGCAAAAAAACTATGGAGGAAGCTTGGTGAGATGTATCAGGCCAAATCTTTAGTGAACAAGATTTTCTTGGGCAAGACATTATATTCCTTGAGAATGGAAGAGGGTGGAGGAATCATAGACCACCTAGAAGCATTTAATATGTCGGTGGCTCAATTGGCATCAGTTGGTGTCAAAATGGATGATGAGGAAAAATGTCGGATCTTGCTGTGTTCTTTGCCTAATTCGTGGGATTCCCTTGTTATGGCTATTGGGAGTACTTTTGTTATATTGAAGACTAAAGACGTGGTGGGTTCTTTGCTTTTTGAAGAGATGAGGAGGAAGGTATCCATAACTACTAAGGAGGCCCTAAATGTTCATGGAAGATGTAAGGAAAAAGGAAAGAAGAATGATAAGCGTGACAAATCCAAGTCTAGGGGGAGATCTAAATCTCCTGGAAATTCCAAAGTTATTTTCTAGAACTACGGTAAACCTAGAAATGCTCGCAAGGAATGCAAAGAAGAAAAGAAGAAGAAAAAGAAGAAATTTTATTTTGATTTTGAGTCTGAGAAGGAAGATGGCGATGCATTCATTGCAGCTTTAGCAACTCAGGTAGGTAATGATGCATGGTTAATTAACTCAGGTGCATCTTTTCATATGACCTTTAATAGAGATTGGTTTTGTGAATATGAAGAATTCGATGGAGGTATGGTGTACTTGGGTGATGATTCTCATTTAGAAATTGTTGGTCGTGGTAAAGTTAAAATCAGGTTTCTTGATGGTAGAATAAAAAGGATTAATGGTGTGTTGCATATCCCTGGATTAGCAAGAAATTTTTTATCTGTTGGAAAACTAATAGATGCAAGTGTGCAAGTAGTATTTTCTAATGCAGGATGCAAGATGATTAGAGGTACTATGGTGATTGCTAGAGGTGTTAGATATGGAACATTGTATAAGTTGGATGCATGCATTTTTGAGTGCAATAGTACTTATATGAAAATAAAGTCTATGGAAGAAGTGAGGGTTTCACCTTTAGCAGATGGTCATGGATTTTGGGTACCCAAGGGTGCTCTTTCTTCTGAGTCAAAGTTACCTGTAGAGAAAAATATGTTATGGCACTAGAGACTTGACCACATTGGAGAAAAGGGTCTAGGGACCTTGAAAAATAAAAACCTTGTTGAAGGTTTCTCTGATTGTAATCTTGAATTCAATTTCTATGAGCATTGCACTTATGGAAAAAAAAACCATGTTTAGTTTTACTCCAGTTCTCATAAATCTTGTGGTGTATTAGATCTTATTCATTCTGATGTGTTTGGTCCTATATATGTTCCTTCGATTGGTAAATCCACATATTATGTTTTATTTATTGATGATTATAGTAGAAGGACATGGGTATATTTTCTAAAGAGTAAATATGAAGTTTTCAGTTGATTTAAAGAATTTAAAGCAATGGTTGAGTTGCAGACTGGAAAGAAAATAAAATGTTTGAGGACTAATAATGGTGGTGAATTTTTCTCTAATGATTTTGATAGATTCTATAAAGATTGTGGTATTCATAGAAAAAGATAACTCTATATTCTCCACAATAGAATGGGGTTGCAAAAAGAATGAACATGACACTGATGGAGAAGGCTAGGAGTATGTTGAGTGGTGTTGGTCTAGAATAAAGGTTTTGGGATGAAGTTGTTTCCATTGATTATTACTTGATTAACAGGTCTCCTACATCAACTCTTGTTGATAAGATGCCTATAGAGGCATGGTTGGGTTGCAAGCCTTCATTAAGACATCTTATAGTTTTTGATTGTGAGGCATATACATATGTTCCAAAGGAGAAGTGAACAAAGTTGGAGAACAAGGTTGTGAAATGTATCTTCATCGAATATAGTTATGGTGTGAAAGGATACAAGCTTTGGGATCTTGTTGCATAGAAGGTAATACATAGTAGAAGTGCAATTTTTAGAGAAACTAAGCCTTCTTTTGTTACATTGCAGCCAGAACAAAGTAAACAGGAGGATGTGATTCAATTGCCTCCTACACCCGAGAAAGTTGAATCAAGGCCCAAGGATAGACAAGAAGTTGAGGAGAGCTCATCTAGCTTTGGATCTTCAGAAGAGGAGGAAGAACCTCCAACTCAACTTGTTGGTAGGTCTACAAGGCATAGACAACCACTTGAAAGGTATTTACTTGATGATTGGAGATGAATTTTTTCTTTGAATACTAACTTGGATGAACCTAGATCTATAGAAGAGGCATGAGGTATGAATGATGCAGAATCCTAGAAGATTGCAATGGATGAAGAAATGGAATCTTTGAAAAAGAATGATACATGGGATCTTGTACCATTTCCTGAAGGACAAAAACCTGTTGGTTGTAAATGGGTGTACAAGAAAAAAATTGGTTCAGATGGAAGTATTGAGAAATACAAAGCAAGGTTGGTTGCAAAGGGTTACTCTCAAGTTGAGGGTGTTGATTATGGTGAGATATTTTCTCTTGTTGCAAAAATGACATCCATTAGATTTTTGCTTTTTGTTGCTATTGCTTATGATTTAGAGGTTGATAAAATGGATGTGAAAACTACTTTCCTTCATGGTGATTTGGAGGAGGATATTTATATGACACAACCAGAGCACTAAGTGGTGAAAGGTAAAAGTAATTTGGTTTTCAAATTGAAGAAATCTTTGTACATGGCTTAAAATAGAGTCCTAGGATGTCGTACCAGAAATTTGATACATATGTGTTGAGTTTGGGATTTGACCATTCTAAATTTGATCATTGTGTTTATTATAAATCTAATAGTGATCATTTCCTATTTATTGCATTATATGTTAATGATATGTTATTATTTAGCAAAGGGAAAGGTATGATTTCAGAACTAAAATCTCAACTTGCTGCTAAACTTGAAATGAAAGATCTTGGTGCAACTAAACACATTCTTGGGATGGAAATTAAAAGAGATAGAGTGAACAAAAATCTATGGCTTGGCCAAAGTAAGTATGCGAATTCAACTTTACATAGGTTTGATATGAAGTATTGTAGACCATTGTGTGTTCCTATTTCAGTTGGAACAAAGTTATCTATTTCAGATTATCCTATATCTCCATCAGAGATGGAAGACATGAGCAGAGTGCCTTACCAAAGTGCAGTTGGAAGTTTGATGTATGTTATGGTTTGTACTAGACCAGGAATTACCCAAGTAGTGGGAGTTCTTTCTAGATATATGTCTAATCCTAGCAGAGTTCATTCAGATGCAATTAAAAGAGTCTTCAGATATTTGTGGGGTACCTTAGATTATTCCTTATGTTATCATAGTAATATGACTGAAGATGAAATTCCCCTTGATATTCATGGTTATGTGGATTCAGAATGGGCGGGTGATGTTAATAGCAGAAAATCCACCAGTGCTTATGTGTTTACTTTATTTGGTGGTGCAATTAGTTGGATGAGTAAGCGATAGGTTGTGGTTGCATTGTCCACTACTGAAGTAGAGTATATGACAGCTACTCAAGCTTGTAAAGAATTCATTTGGATTAAGAGATCGTGTTCAGATATTGGAATAAAACAAGGTGCGGTGGAAATTTATTGTGACATTCAAAGTGTGAAATGTCTAGCCAAGAACCCGACATTTCATGCTAGGACCAAGCACATTGATGTACAATATCATTTTGTTAGAGATATGGTCAAAGATGGAAAGGTGAATCTGGTTAAGGTAGAGGCTTTGATGAAGGTTGCTAATTATTTAACTAAGCATGTGAGCACAAAGAAGTTCAAATGGTGTTCAGAGACTACGGTCCATTCAACCCCTAGCAATTAAAGAGACGATGTTTACACCCTCACGTTGCTCTTGCAAGGTGTTCAACAAGTGGGAGATTTGTTGGGAAAATGTGTCTCAACCTTGAAATTATATGTAGTTTATTGTTGATAGGATGTATATATATTTATATATATGTTTCCTAGTTACATTGATAGGTGTATACAATGGAAGCACAGAGTGAAATGTGAGCATGTTAACTTTTTTAGGAAAATTCTAGAATGGTCGACATACATTAAATAAATGATATATTGTAAATCTAGACCGTTTGTTATTAGGTTTTAGATCTAATGGTAGATATTTTGTTGGCTTGTCTTTCCCTAGAATGTAACTATATTTTATGAGGGCGTTGTATTACAACCGTGATAGAGAGAGACGGTGATGTATTTTGAGATTCTGATAGTGGTCGTGTTGTCTCTTGATCTCTGAGTGGTGATACTCCTGTTAGAAGCTTTCTCTGCAAGTATATTGTAATATTTGTGATTTACTGAATAATATATTGGGTGGCTTTTGGAGTGTGGGGTTTTTCTCCTGAAAGGGTTTTCCCCACATAAATCATTGTGTTGTGGTATGCATGATATTTATGTTTATTTATGTTTAAGTTTTTTAACTATTAAAGATCTATAAATTTCTACATTATTCTCCTCTCAAGACTAGTGTAGGAAGTTGTTCCACTACCTTAGGTTCCTTACAGAGATAATGGCGGTGTCAGATAATTTTTCCTACCTTCTTCCGACTGTGACACCATGCTGGAAGTTCAACCATAAAATTCGTTGACCCACAAGCTTTCGTGAGAATCCATCCTTTTTAGTGAATTTTGCGCACCAGTAGGCACTGGAGGCGGATTAATGTGAGTAAGACCTACATTGTAAATTGTAATAACTATTGGTTTTTTAGAAGATGTGTTCAAATATGATATTGCATAAAATAATTGGAGGTTGGAAAACACTCTATGTTGTGAGTTCTTTCATTTTTCACATTGAAAGTTGAAGGTTTGAGAGCATGGGGTGGAGTTGTAGGTGGGGGATATATAAAAATATCCAAATTCACCTAAGGGGTGAGTAACGAATTCGGTTGTTACTTGTCAAGGATTTTAAAATAGTATTTGGGTTGTAGGTTTCATAACACCCAATTTTTTCCAACCTACAATTACACATTGTTGGCCTTGTCATTGCATGAAAAGGTTGACCTATCAATACCCGATACAAGTTTCAGATAAGACCTCTAAAAAAACATGACAACATTTCATGACAACTGGGTATATTTGGAGCAACTTTGTAATATTTGTGAAACAAGCTCTTCTCTCTAGCACACATAACCACCTCTTCCAAAATTTGATCCATTGAGCTCCATTCTGTCAAAAGTTGTCATCGATGTATGATGGAGAGAATAATATGTTTTGCAAATGAGAAAGGTATGCTTCAAAGTTGCCTAGTTGTCATGAAATGTTGTCATCTTTTTATAGGGGTTACTTCCAAAGGTCAAAGGAGAAAACAGGTTGCATATTTGATGTGGATTTTTTGAGAGATTTCTAGTGGTATCATCTACAGATATTGATGTCAAAAAAAAGAAAAAAGCACCACATATTGGCAGGGTGGAAAACATAGTGGGTTTTGTGTTTTTTAATTTCGCTTCTTCTAATTCTACTTCGTATGGTCAATATGTGAAATCCAATAATTTCTTTGATGCAACTGTACAAGATGTTGTATAATGTAGAAGCATGTGTCTCTAGTTGGTTGACCAACTACCACCCCTATCTCCCATGTAGTTTCCTCGCTCAGATATAGGAATTGAGTCTCCCTACAGGTTGTGGGAAAAGATGTTAAGGAGAATTGACAATAAAGGGCCAAAGTGCAGTGATGTCAAATAACATAATTATTCTCATTTCTTTGACTATCTTCGATGTATGGGGAAAAATGATCATGGATGTTCAATATCATAATCGACAAATAGAGATTGTAAATTTCTATGACTGGCCAAATAATTTTTATTGAGAGAAGTGAGACCCTTTCCTAGCCGGATGCATTTGGAAGGTATCCATTGAACCAATAGTAATCATACAGAAGCATAATCTTCTCAAGGCACTGAGCATGAAATTTATGAGATTCCTTAAGGGGAATCTCGAATTAGTCATCACATGGGTTCTGTCGATGAATGGTTACATGTTGTGTTGAAATCAACTACATTGTTAGGTTTTATGATGAGTTTTATTATAATTGGTATCAGAGCCATGTCACAGGTTTGAATCATGTGGTTGTGTTGGGGAGAGTTTTTGGAAGCTTGGTGCTTCCACCCCTCAGTCAGTGTTGATCGTGTGATTCACAATATGGTTTAACCGCCTCCCATGCATCTTTTTTGACACTTGTATCAAGTAGTGGCATGTCTATGTTTTTATGCAACATCAAGGCTAACACACATAGACAATAGGAATGTAATGCAAATGTTTTTCTTACTTACACAATAAGAACCCAATTGGTTGGTCACACCTCAGGTCAATTTGGATACTTTTATGTATCCTCCACTTGCAATTATATTAAAGCAATATGAATGTCTTGGAAGCCTTCTATTTCATAGACAGTAATAATGTAATGAATTTCACCTTGTAATAACTCTTAGTTACAGTATACTTTGTATTTGAATTTCTTCATATGATTGAAACAAAGAGATGCACAAAATAATGGCATATTGGAAAACACAATGTGGGTTGTTAGTTGTTTCATTCTGCATGTTTAAATCTAAATGGTTTAGAGCACGAGGAGGATTTGTAGGTGGGGGATACATAAAACTAACTAGATTGACCTGAGGGGTGACTAACTTATTAGGTTGTTATGTGTAGAGTGTTTTACAACACTATGTGGGTTGCAAGTTTCTTAACGTCCATTGTTTTCCAATTTCATTACATTATTGCTATCTAGAGAGATAAAGGTTCTCAAGACAATCAAAAAACATACCAAATTGAGGTGAGGGGTGAGTAACCAATTGGGTTGCTACTTGCAAAGGGTTTTAGAATTTAGTATGTGGGTTTCAAGATTTATAACGCCCGGTTTTTTCCAACCTGAAATTTCACATAAGAGTTTGAATGTATTAAAAAGATTTTTTTATTTAGACAACATGAATGTAATGAAAGGAACCTTCAAAATTTATAACTCTTAGTTACTGTATAAATTGCAATTCACTATCTTCATGTGATTGAAAAATAAATGCACAAAATAATTGTAGGTTAGAAAAAATAGTGGGTTGCAAGTTATTTCATTCTGGAGGTGGGGATACATAATTGAAACAAAATTGAGCTGAGGGGTGACTAACCAATTGGGTTGTTACATGTATAGGGTTTTACAAAACTATGTGGGTTGTAGGTTTTATAACACCATCTCTTTTCCAACCTACAATTTTGTTGACAATATGAATGTATTGAAAACCTTTTTTTATTTAGATAGAAAGAATGTAATGAAAGGTACCTTTAAAATTTATCACAAGTCTTAGGTGGACTAAAAATTATGGTTCAAATTCCTCTTATGATTGAAAAAATATATGCTTGCTTACAGTAGACGGTGCAATAAATTTTGGAACTTTAACTATCTATAAAACTTGCAACTGTTTTACATTTTATGGCCAACCAAGGATGCGTGCTTTAAAAGGGAAAGTGCTTCATACAGTGGAAATTTTTGTTGAGGTGGTCAGCACACTTGAGAGGGTGTATAGTGACACATCTTCTTTGGGATGGTCGCATTTGACAAATGTGCAAGTAAGATCTGGTAATTACAAGATGCAATCGAATGTATAATTTTAATCTCTCATAAGTAGTTACGATGTTGAATGGAAAGTGAGAATGTTTTAATTAGGAGGAAACAACCATTGTACAGATGATGTCCCCTCGTTTTAGGAAAACGTTGAACGTCGAGACAATGACATGTTCAATAATTGATTGTGAACTTCCAATTTCCCTTTACTTCCAATGCATCAATCAAAATGCTTTATAATTTCAATTAGAAAATTTCATGTTTGTTACGAATATGCTGATTTTGATAGTATATCATTGCTTTGATTTAGGATGATAATGAGGCAGACAATCACACTCTTTCCATAGTACACGAAAAAGAGGAAGAGCATGCAAAGGGAAACCCTAAGGATGGGGAGGGTGTGAATAAAGCATAGGGTGATGTGGAGGATGGGAAGGTAGATATAATAACTCAATTATTGCATCATTTGGTTGTGTGTATATGTTGTCTTTTCAAATTATTTTAATATCAAATATATTAAGTTATTTTCTTTTCCAAATTTTTTGTGTCCAAGTTGTTGTTGAATGCATAAGAGAAGTGGAGAATGTGAGATACGTATATTATTGTATTGTAGAACAATGTACGAGAAAATTTCATGATTGGAAATTGTTCAACATGCATAGGATTTAGGTTCACCACCATCCCATTATCACGCCACAAAAGCATGGCCGAAGTGCATTGGGGGGGAACCAAAATTCCCCCTCCTCCCCCTAAAAAATTGAAAAAGTATCTTCAAAAGAAGGTGGATAATATGGAGTACCAATTGAATCTATGACAAAATATCCAGTAGAAGAGTGTTATTGAAAGGGTGTATAGTAAGTATGGTAAACAAAGCTTTCACCTACTTCCCAAGGAAGGAAATGATGAGGTGAAGGAGAAAATGGTGTTATACAATAGTGAGCAAAACAAGGAGCAAAGAAGGAAAAAAATATTATTGTTGCAGGAGAAAAATAGAAAGGATGAAATGGTAATGTGGAATTGAACTGTTAAATCTGAATTTTGGTTGGTTCATTTTTTCTATTTTGATGCATACAAGTTTCACTTAACGTTAACTTACATGACATGATAGGGTGATGGTCAACAAGTGGTTCCTACTATCCAGTAGAGTATTGTTCATTTAGTAGAGGAATCTATGCCCAGGAAATCCCAAGGTGATGTTCCTCCCAACCCGACGTCTAACATTAAGAAGGAGCATACATGGTCAAAAGTTTCAAGGTGCCCTCAGAAGAAGAAACAAGAAAAAATGGTGATTTGGAATCTTTTGTTTAATGTTTTTTTATTATTTCAATGAATTGGTTACATGCATCTGAATTTGATGTGAGATTTCAATTCTTGCTATTACAGGGCAAGGATGAACAACAAAGTGTTGGCCTCAAGCAAGGTAATGTTGATTTGGAAGATGAAGCAATGCCCACGAAAGCACAAGATGATGTTCCTCCCAACCTTTTGTCTAACATTGAGAAGAATAAGGAGCATACACAGTCAAAGGTTTCAAGGCACCCTCACATGAAGAAACAAGAACAAATGGTTATTTCAAAATCTTTTATTTAATGTTTATTATGATTACTTCAATGAATTGGTTGCATGCATCTTAATTTGATGTGATGTTTCAATTCCTACTATTACAGGGCAAGGATGAACAATGAAGTGTTGGTCTCAAGTAGGGTATTGTTCATTTGGAAGATGAAGTAGTGCCCATGAAAGCACACGATGATGTTTCCCAACCCATTGGCTGACATTGAGATGAAGAAGGAGTGTACACGGTCTAAAGTTTCAAGGTTCCCTCACATGAAGAAAAAAGAACAAATGATGATTTCAAAATATTCTATTTAATGATTTTTTTGATTATTTCAATGAATTGGTTGCATGCATCTGAATTCAAATGTGATGTTTCAATTCCTGTTATTAGAGGGCAAGGATGAACAACAAAGTGTTGGCCTCGAGTAGGGTACTGTTGATTTGGAAGATGAAGCAGTGCCCATGAAAGCACAAGATGACGTTGTTCCTCCCAACCCATTGTCTAACATTGAGAAGAAGGAGTGTAGATAGTCTAAAATTTCAAGGTTCCCTCACATGAAGAAACAAGAACAAATGGTGATTTTGAAATCTTCTATTTAATGTTTGTTTTGATTATATCAATGAATTGGTTGCATGCATCTGAATTTGATGTGACATTTCAATTCTTGCTATTATAGGGAAAGGATGAACAATGAAGTGTTGGCCTCAAGAAAGGTATTGTTGATTTGGAAGACGAATTAGTGCCCATGAAAGCACAAGATGATGTTGTTCCTCCCAACCTACCATATAACACTGAGAAGAAGAAGGATCATACACGGTCAAAAGTTTCAAGATACCTTGACATGGAGAAACTAGAAGAAATGGTGAATTCAAAATCTTCTATTTAATGTTTGTTTTAATTATTTCAATGAATTAGTTGCATGCATCTAAATTTGATGTGGCATTTCAATTCCTACTATTTAGGGCAAGGATGAACAATGAAGTTTTGGCCTTGACCTTATTGGTGATGTGGTTGCAATGGAAATGAAAGATGCTAATAGAAATAGACATGGGGATGGGGAGAGCACTGGCCTACAAGTGGGACAGGGAAATAAAGATGGACATGGGTATGGGGAGAGCACTAGCCTACAAGTGGGATAGGGTAATAAAAATGGACATGGGGACGGGGAGATCAGTAGCTTGCAAGTGGGATAGGGTAATAAAGATGGACATGGGGATGAGGAGAGTGTTGGCTTGCAAGGGGGAGATGGAAATAAATTTGGACATGGGGACAGGGATAGCAGTAGCGTATCATCTATATCAAAAATAGACACAACACACTTCCATTCTTATGTTCTAATTTCTTTATGAATCCTTTAATATTTCTTGAATTATGATTCACATCAATGACATTTCCATTGCATCCAAATCCTATTGATGAACAAATGATAGAGTTCAAGGGTATCACTTTTAAGATCGATGATCATGTCGATCTTTAGAGGTAGTGTAAACTAGTTGGAAAAGGCATTGTAAGTGTTGTTAGTAGACATGATCTTACCCATAGCTTTCCCCCACCCAAAAAATTGTGTGAGAGTTAACATTGTTGAGGCCATTGTTGGTGACTGTGCAATGCCTTTTGGACGTCTCGACATAAAGACTGTCAAAGAGTGTGTGGGAAGCTTTACAATATGGAAGCTCTCTGAGTTGAAGCATTCTCTTCTAGAGGTGTATATAAATGATATCTTGTTGTATATATCATACTACCTTATATTTTTTCCATCCATATATTAATTGTTCAAATTTTTTCTTATAGGTTGAAGGTGTTCAAAGTGTGAAGGAAAAAGCATAGCCTCTTCAAAAATCTATTGTTTCACGTCTGCCATTTGTGAGGGTTCGTGGAATTGGAATCACCCCTCTCAAAATACACAAAAAACCCAAAGAAACGTGCCATATATTATAGAGGCATGACCTCAATTGCAAATAATAGGCAATGTAGGATATGATGAGAGAGTCTCACAATAATCATTGTGCATTGTGAGTTTAATTATTTGATTATTGAACAATTATGGTGTAGACATATACTATTTTCATATGTTTGAACACTATGTTATACATTTCATATCAAACTTTTCATGGCCCTCTATAATTACATTATCAACAATGTGAAATAATGGTAGGAAATGCCACCTGAAGTGTTATTTTTTATGATAGCTTGTTTATAAATGAAAGAGATAAGTTGACATGTAAATTGTTTGAACTCAAAAAAATTCAATATAGCAGTCAATGGTATCCAATACAGTAATTGCATACATGGTATTCAATAGAGTATAAAAATAAATGTTGTGTGTGTATATGTATGTACCTATGTGGGCAACCATTTGCATTGTTGGAAAACACACTTTCCCCTATCAGTTATTTCCTTATGAAAAGTTATTTTTTTGTTATAACCAAAAATTTAATGAATTCCACTTTCAAATTTTAGAACTATTTGGTATAGTAAAAATGGCATTTCCCTTTTTCCATATGATTGGAAGAGATAAAATTGTCACATTGTTTGTAGTGTTGGAAAACACATTGTCCCTTTTCTGTTATTTCCTTATGAAATTTTTTGTTTGGTTATGACCATGAATGTAATGAAGTGAACTTTCAAATTTTAGAACAACTCTTTGCTACAGTAAAAATGGCATTTTCCTTTTTCTATCTAATTGGAAGAGATAATGGTCACATTGTTTGTAGTGTTGGAAAACACACTGTCTCTTGTATGTTATTTCCTTATCAAAAGTTTGGTTTGGTTACAACCATGAATGTAATGAAGTCAACTTTCAAATTTTAGAACAACTCTTTACTATAGTAAAAATGAAGTTTTCCTTTTTCCATCTGATTGGAAGAGATAAATGGTCACATTGTTTGTAGTGTTGGAAAACACACTGTCCCCTATCTGTTCTTTCCTTATGAAAATTTTTGTTTGGTTATGACCATAAATGTAATAAAGTCAATTTTCAAATTTTAGAAAAACTCTTTGCTACAATAAAAAAGACCAAAAAGAAAATCATAAAGTTTATGATGTGGTAGAAGCCTCTTAATGGACAAAGAAATTTGTAATAGCATTCCTATTACAATATAGGAATTGAAACAGGTTTTCTCATAGTCGCCCATATTAGATGTCGTATCCTCTGCCCCAACCATAGCAAGTGCACCTAATGTCTCACATTGCATATTGACATTCATATTAAAGCTACTATTCATGGACAAGGGAAAGGAGTCACACAAAGGAGTTCGGTGATCTGACTATTATGTAGCACACTTCGTATGATGGGTTGCACGTCGACGACGATCCTTGCTTGCACTAAACCATGGACGCATGTGAACGGTGCTAGTTACAACTACATCGAGATTGTGAATGAATTCAAATGACAATGCATTGGATTGTTGTAGATCCTATAGAAACCTCTCAACACACTGTGTATATGATTGTACTTGTTCTGGACACTAGGGTGGTGTACACATCAATTTCTTCAATATTTCATTTGTGTCATTCCAAATACACATTTTTTGAAAATGTTCACGTTTATGACTAACATAACGAGCTTGTGTAGGGGTGAGAAGATTAAGACTATTTTCTTGCATGCCCCCTATGACAATGTCTCATTCAAATCAATCCCTCTCTCAATTTCTTGACATCCCTCATCTAAATCACAACACACAAGAAACTTGTATTAGGTAGTAGAAAATGAAAAACACAATTGTCTCCCATAAAGTAACACACTTCAAATTGAAATTCACTTACTGTGGACCACCCCTTCAATAGAAGATGATCTTTTAATTAGTTTAGCAACCTTAAGGACATGTTTGCAAGTGTTTCCCTAAAAACTCCAAGGGCACTCACAAACAAAAAGGTTCTCGCCAAATTTTTGAATGAGGTAGTGGTCACACCTACTTTGAATTTTCACCCAGTACCATCTAGGATGTGTTTCATCTGGAGCACAATCATCGTCTGGAATTTCCTTCGCCCACTCCAAACTAGATTGAATATTTTGAAACTTATAGTTCGTCAAAAAGCCATAATTCTATAAATTTTCCTTTTTCCTAAAGAATGGTTCCATTTTATACACAAGTGTGTAATACAAATATTCCATTCACCTTGTGCATTTTTTTTTATGATCACACAAGTATCGAGTTTTGAGCATGCAATCATATGACTCAATTGCTACATTTCTATCATGGTTGGCATGTGGGAATAGTCTGCAATTTTTTACCCACATGGCTGCGAAAAAAAGGCAATAGTCAAGTAAACCACAACGTATTAGAGGTAATGTCAAAGAATGTGAATGGTACGAATCGAACGAGGTGACAAAAATTTTCAACTCACTAATTCGACCATCTACTTCACACCGGGTCTTCTTGAAGTACAATAAAAATAGGGGCTAATCATTGAACTCCTCAAAGAAAGAGTTCAATAGTTGAGTGATGTTGTCTTCGCTATCACCGATCGCCATCATGATCATGCCAAGTCTATGGAAGATGTATGTTTCCCTTTCCTTGGTAGCATACTTATGTATGTTCTTCATCCAAGCCCTTTTAATGTGCCAAATGTATAGAAGCACATGACATCGAAAGAGATCCCTAATAGACAATAGAAATGATGTTGTTTAGAACTCAATTGTATGAAAAAGTGTCATTGAAAATAAATATAAAATGAGAAAGGTACGTAAATAAAAAAAAACATGCACTTACTGTATGGAATAAATTCTGCAGTGGCATCATCGATAAAAAATGCATTGATTCTCTAGTCAGGTTTGGGTCTTCTTCCACGGGCATTTAATTCATGTAGCTATGCAAAAAAAAATCTTCAATCTTGTTTCATGAGGGGACTACCCATGCAACGAGTACACCACTCCATTGCTCATCAAAAATGAAAAAAGTATACAATTCGTACTGTAGACATATCAAGTTAGTGTGACCATTGTTAGGTTTATAGCCAGTAAGATCATTGAAAAGATGAAGAACTATTTGCTAATTTTTCTAATGCCTCACCCCATATTTGTTAGTGGAAAATGTGGAATTCATGAAGATGACTGAATTGTGCGAGTGGAAAACCATCATATCCAACATCCATGGAGTCTGAACTGCAATAAAAAAAGGTGTATCATTCCTATGGGGCCATTGAAAGAAGAAGAAGTTTTCAGAGTCCTGTCCATTCCACATTATGATACTTTTCGAATCAAATTTGTGTTAGTGAATAAAAAACACCTTTTTCCAAGCATTCATTACATCCTTGCTCGTAAGGAATTCATCTATCTTAATCATCATGCCACAAAATATAGGATCACTAAGGTGTCTATCTATTATTGCATTAACACTCACATCCATGAGCAAAAGGCTTTCAATATAGCTTTTGCATTATGAAGATAGATTAGCGGTGAACATGGAACACCTATCTCTGCTTGTGTTACCAATTCCATGGAAAAATTCACCATTGACATCGACGTGAAACATTTCTTTGTAGAGAAGATAGGAAACATCAGGTCTACCGTGCATAACCTTTACAATGAAGTGGCATTGACAACATCGCTTTTTTATAAACCTTTGTTTTCTTTTCTATGGTTGAGAATGGTTTCTAAGATCTTCATAACTGTATCCACACTAGTAGCTATAAAGAAATCATCATCTCATCATCTTCAAGCAAGAGAGAGTAAAATATCATTAGACCATACACATGAATGTTGAAAGGTACAAACCTATGCCACATAAAAAAATTTCCATAATTTTTTTCATTGACGAGATTTGTGATGGTATACTCTCTCTTTTTCACACACAAAAATGAAGTTTTAAAACCTTCAACCAACATTTCACAACGAATGAAATCATCAAGTCTGCTATGAGAAATTGTTGCGACAAGGTCAAGGACTCCATCCTCGTTGATGGCAATAGGAGTCCAATGCAAATTGCAAGAGGAAAAAGAAGAGCCTCCATCCCATACATCTTGCACCTCCAAATTGTCTTCCTTCTTCCATTTCAAATCTCTCCCCATTCTAGGAAAGGTAGGAATTGGACAAACATTTAAAATTAGAGTGGATTGTGTCAAGAAAAAGAAAGAAATCAGTCATTGAACGTAAATAAAATGTGCTTGCATTGTTGTCACCAATGTGAAACCAATAGGAGGTTTTCGACTTTAGCTGAGGAAAATTAAAGGTGATAGATTGAATCAAGCAACGCATAAAATATAAAACAAATGCGGGTTGGCAATCGGAGCATGCAAATCAATGTACAAGTGGACATATAAAATGACGACACAATCACAAGTGTACATGGAAATTCAAGGATGAGTCCATTTTAGGTGTGCCACACAAACTTATTTTACCTAAAGAGGAATTTTGTGAAAACCAACCATCATTTTCAAGTAAACTTGTGTTGTTTGAGCAAGAACACGATGAGTGGTTGAACCTGCAACTTTGTATGTGGCATACAAGTGTAACATGCATAATAATATGTAATTACTTCTAAAATTGCAATAATATATGTATTATTTTGGGAAGATATGTTGGTTGTATGCATGTGTATGCGTTAATGAAGAGGAAAGGTTAGAGGTAAAACAAAACCTTTTATGTAAAAAAAATGTGCATCCATTGTTACCAGCAATGCCAAAATGATAACACATTTTTTGCATTTGTTGAAAAAATAATTAATCAGTAATAGAGAGAATGAGGAAAGGAAGAAAGGTGTAAAATGTCCTATCAACCATGATGTAAGCCAATGCAGGTTGGAAAACATAGTGTGTAGCTTAACCTCCAAGCAGACAAAAATACCACAAGTAAAATCACAACCCCACATGTAAATCCAACTAATATTTTAGAGTATATGGGGTGTACAAACCTCTTTTACCTAAGGAGGCATGTTGTGATATTCAACCTTCCATTCGGGGTGACTTAACATGAGCAGCAAAAGCACATCTAGCAATTCATGAAATAAACAAGTGAAGGTTGAACCACACGATGAGTGGTTCAACCTGCAACTTTGTATGTGGCATACAAGTGTAGCGTGCATAACAATATGTAATTAATTCTACAATTGCAACAAAAGATGTATTATTTTAGGAAGATACGTTGGTTGTGGTGTGTGTGTATGTTTTAATGGATAGGAAAGGTTAGAGGGCAACCAAAACCTTTTATGACAACCTTGTATGTAAAAAAATGTGCATCCATTGCTGCCAACAATGCCAAAATGATAACACGTTTGTTGCATCTGTTGAAAAAATAATGAATCAATAATGGAGAGAATGAGGAAAGGCATAAAGGTGTAAAGTATCCTATAAACCATGATGTAAGCCAATGTAGGTTGGAAACCACAGTGTGTAGTTGAATCTCCAAGTGGACATAAATATCGCAAGTAAATTTTCAACCTCGCATGTAAATATAACTAAGTTTTCAAAGTATATGGGGTGTGCAAACCTCTTTTAACTGAGGAGGCATGTTGTGATATTCAACCTTCTATTTGGGGTGACTTAACATGAGTAGGAAAAGCACATCTAGAAATTCATGAAATAAACAAGTGAAGGTTGAACCATACAATGAGTGGTTAAACTTCCAACTTTGTATGTAATGTACAAGTGTAATGTGCATAACATTATGTAATTACTTCTACAACTACAACAAAAAATTATTATTTTGGGAAGATACATTGTTTGTGGTGAGTGTGTATGTGTTAATGGAGAGGAAAGGTTGGAGGGCAACCAAAACCTTTTATGACAACCTTTTATGTAAAAAAATGTGCATCCATTGCTACCAACAATGCCAAAATGATAACACACTTATTGGATCTATTGACAAAATAATGAATCAGTAATGGAGAGAATGAGAAAAAATAGAAAGGTGTAAAATTTCCTATCAACCATGATGTAAGCTAATGTAGGTTGGAAAACACAGTGTGTAGTTCAACCTCCAAGCAAACATAAAGACCGCAAGTAAATTCCCAACCCCGCATGTAAATATAACTAAGATTTCAGAGTATATGGGGTATACAAACCTCTTTTCCCTAAGGAGGCATGTTGTAATATTCAGCCTTTCATTTGGGGTGACTTAACATGAGCAAAAAAAACACATCTAGCAATTCATGAAATAAGCAAGTGAAGGTTGAACCACACGATGAGTGGTTCAACGTGCAACTTTGTATGTGGCATACGAGTGTAACATGCATAAAATTATGTAATTACTTCTACAATTGCAACAAAAGATGTATTATTTTGGGAAGATACGTTGGTTGTGGTATGTGTGTATGTGTTAATAGAGAGGAAAGGTTAGAGGGCAACCAAAACCTTTTATGACAACCTTGTATGTAAAAAAATGTGCATCCATTGTTGCTAGCAACACCAAAATGATAACAATTTTGTTGCATCTATTGAAAAAATAATGAATCAATAATGGAGAGAATGAGGAAAGGCATAAAGGTGTAAAATATCCTATCAACCATGATGTAAGCCAATGTAGGTTGGAAAACACAGTGTGTAGTTGAACCTCCAAGTGGGCATAAAGACCGCAAGTAAATTTGCAACCCCACATGTAAATCTAACTAATATTTTAGAGTATATGGGGTGTACAAACCTCTTTTACCTAAGGAGGCATGTTGTGATATTCAACCTTCCATTCGGGGTGACTTAACACGAGCAGCAAAAGCACATCTAGCAATTCATGAAATAAACAAGTGAAGGTTGAACCACACGATGAGTGGTTCAACCTGCAACTTTGTATGTGGCATACAAGTGTAACGTGCATAACAATATGTAATTAATTCTACAATTGCAACAAAAAATATATTATTTTGGGAAGATACATTGGTTGTGGTGCGTGTGTATGTGTTAATAGAGAGGAAAGGTTAGAGGGCAACCAAAACCTTTTATGACATCCTTGTATGTGAAAACATGTGCATCCATTGCTGCTATCAATGCCAAAATGATAACACGTTTGTTGCATCTATTGAAAAAATAATGAATCAGTAATGGAGAGAATGAGGAAAGGAAGAAAGGTGTAAAATTTCCTATCAACCATGATGTAAGCCAATGCAAGTTAGAAAACACAGTGTGTAGTTGAACCTCCAAGCGGACATAAAGACTGCAAGTAAATTCACAACCCCGCATGTAAATATAACTAAGATTTTAGAGTATATGGGGTGTACAAACCTCTTTTCCTAAAGGAGGCATGTTGTGATATTTAGCATTTCGTTTGGGGTGACTTAACATGAGCAACAAAATCACATCTAATAATTCATGAAATAAACAAGTGAAGGTTGGACCACACAATGAGTGGTTCAACTTGCAACTTTGTATGTGGCGTACGAGTGTAATGTGCATAAAATTATGTAATTACTTCTACAATTGCAACAAAAGATGTATTATTTTGGGAAGATATGTTGTTTGTAGTGTGTGTGCATGTGTTAATAGAGAGGAAAGGTTAGAGGGCAACCAAAACCTTTTATTACAACCTTGTATGTAAAAAAGTGCCCATCCATTGCTACCAACAATGCCAAAATGATAACATGTTTGTTGCATCTATTGACAAAATAATGAATCAATAATGGAGAGAATGAGGAAAGGCATAAAGGTGTAAAATATCCTATAAACCATGATGTAATCCA
>VDFB02047293.1:0-39512 GCA_007258455.2 Sequoia sempervirens | reverse complement strand
GCCGGGTTGCCTTTAGCTGCCCCATCAAAATTAAGTTTATACCAACCATTGTCCGGAGGCTTCCATTTAGTGTCTCTTCTAGCTAGGGATCTAGAGTTGTCATAAGAGCTTGCATCTAGGTTCTGATGCCAAGCTTTGGCCATAACAATTTCCCTCTCAGACAGACCTTTATTCAGGGCTTTCCCACTGAAAAGTGAAATGTTTTATGTAATGAGCCGATAACTAATACCAAAAACCTCCTTCAGACTCATCTCAATGTTCCTGAAAATCCTATTGTTTCTCTCTTTCCATAAGCACCAACAAATAATGGGGGGAACCTGGTTCCAAATTTCACAAGGCAAAGGGTGGACATAGGGTCCAATCCAACTCAATATAAAGGATCTAATATCTTGACACATAGTCCATTGAATTCCCAAATGTTCTATAGCCAGCTCTCACACACCAACAACAAACAAGCAATGTAACAATAAGTGGTCCATCGATTCTTCATTGCACTCGCATAAAAAACATTTGTTGGGAATTTAGAATCCCCTTTTCCTCAAATTGTCTTGAGTTAGGATCCTGTTATGGCAGGTAGTCCACCAAAAGAAGTTAACTATTGGGATCATGTGTCAATTCCAGACCCTCTTCCAAAGATCAAGGACAACACCCTAGTTCGTTAATAGATTGTGAGCCGATTTAACTAAAAGATCTCCCTGCTTATTGTGAGTCCAAAAGAACTCATCCCCCATGTTGGTTGAAGGAAGTCTAGTAAGTGAGAGCAACTCCTGCAGAGTCTTGGCAAGGAGGCTCAAGTCAAGGGATAAAGGGCAACAAAGGGCCAAATCATTCTATTTCCTAGCACCATGAGGGCTAGGGAGGCAATCACTAATATAAACACCAAAGAATCTTTGTGCCAGTCTCATAAAATTTCTAAATTTAGAGTTTTCTAAAGGGGTATCAAGAATCCAAGGGTCCTCCCAGAATATGATTTTATTACCATTACCAATCTTCCATTTTATCCTAGTCCTCAGTAGACCCTGCAGGCTGCAAATACTCTTCACGATCAAGGAACCCAAAGGGTGAGCCTCTAAAAGGTAGTCAATCAAAGGTCTATTTTGAAGATACTTAGCATTCATTATCTTGCACCAATCCTTTCTATTCCTTATTTGGTCCCAACCCACTTTGGCCATTAAAGCTTTATTGGTATTAGAGACAGTCTTAATCCCAAACCCACCACAATGTTTAGGTTGACAAAATTTATCCCATTTAACCAGAGAAAATTTCTTATTTTCCTCGGTACCAGACCAAAGGAAGTTCCTTTGAATTTTCTCAAACTTCTCAGCAATATATCTGGGAATCTTGAAAATGAAGAGGAAGTAGATAAGGATACCTTGAAGAGCAGCAAACAGGAGTTGTAGTTTACCAACATGGCTAAGGATAGATCCTTTCCACCTAGCCAATTTTCTTTGGATCCTTTCAAGGATTGAATTCCAAAAGTCAGGAGTGACTTCCTTGATAGTAAGGGGTAAACCAAGATAAACCGAAGGAAGAGAACCACTTAGAAAAACTGAGGACAATAGTCACTCGAGCTTGCAGGTTAGGAATGTTATTGAAGAAGTAAATCATACTTTTATTATAGTTAATACATTGACCAAAACAAGCAGCGTAGTTGTTGAGACAATTTTCCATTTCCTGGCTTCAATCACAGAGGCTTTCCTAAAAAGAAAAGTATCATCCATAAATTATTGTATCATAGTTGGCTCTAAGGAAGAGGCAGCCTTGATTCCCTTAATAGAACCTTCAGACAACATATTGGAAAAATTCTTGCTCAAGACATCCGCAATCATGATAAACAAATATGGTGAAGGGGGGTCACCCTGTCTGATACCTTTCCCAGCAGAGAAAAACCCAAAAGGAGTCCCATTAACCAATATAGAGTACTTAACTGTTGTTACACATTCCATTATGAGATTGACCACAGATTGGTCAAAACCAAACTTAGCTAAGACTTTTGGGACAAAGTTCTAAATCACCTTATCATAGGCTTTTGAAATATCTAATTTAAGGGCCATACCAACATAGTTACATCTATCCATGGAATGGAGCAATTCATGGGTGGTTATAGTAGCAGCAATGATATGACGACTAGGCACAAACCCTTTTTTAGAGGGGCTGATAAGTTTGTCAAGGACAGGTTTAATGCGGTTCACCAAAATTTTAGAGAGGATTTTATAAAAGGTATTGCACGGACTGATGTTCCATGTTCCATGTTATAACTAATGTTCCATGTGTATTGACCAATCCAATATTGCTTTTATGTGAAATAGAAAATATCTGCTTAAATGCTTGGTGCTTTTACATACTGCGTTGTATTCATCCAAAAATTACTTAACTATAATTTCTTGAATCACAAAGACAAGCATTGGGCTATGAATTTTAAAAACATTTCCTAGTCTGTGCTTTGTTATTATCCCCAAAAAGCCTATTTGTTCCTTGGAACAAATTAATTGAATGGGGGTGTCCATTATTCACATCTTGTTAATACTACAAGCTCTTCTTGCTAGTATCTTATACTCCATTAAACATAGAAACACTAACAAAAGAAAATAAGCAGATTGATAAATTTATATTTTTAGAAGATCTCAGTCCTATAGAAATGTTCATATTTAGAAAATCTTCCATGTGTAGTATTCTAAAAAATATTCCTCGTGATATGAAGTTGGTCTCAAGAGGAAAACACTTGATAGAAACCGCTCCAACCCATGGGATTGCTTCAATAAATGGATCACCCACAGGATTCAACTGATTCATCAAGAAACCTGATACATCATGATTTCCCACATCACAGAGTATTAGCTAAACCAAAGGATAATGCACTTTAGGTAATGTCAGTCCTAGTCAACTTTGTGCATTTATATCTTGCAATCATAATATATATCTGTTATATTCTTGGAAACAAATCGAGGGCCCTAAGACCATTGGAAAAAGTGTCATACAAAGGATACTTCAACTGTCCATTAGCCCCTTCTATATTGCATTTACCCACAAAACAACATGAATGTGATTCTAGGATCATCATCCACTAGATCATCCTTGCATTGTCCAAATCATCCAATTTGGCTAGGTTTTCTTCTTGATCATTAATCTAATGAGATTTTCATGTGGAAGTATTCATTTCCCTACTACTGTGATCCCCTTCATTTTTCCACATGTATTTAAGCATGATAATTATTAATGTCTATAGTTTTTCCAATGATTTTCTTATAGGCATTAAGCCAAAAAAAATCAATGATAGCAAAGACCAAAAATATTTAAAATAGGAAAAGGAGGCATTTGCAAGTTGCTATATCTTTTACACCATCATTTTATGTTTTACTTCTTTGTCCCTATAACAGTTTTTAGGGATTAAACTCTACTACTCAGTTAAAGACTTAACACCATAATCCAGGGAGCAATATTTTTTCTGCCTGTATTTTTTTGTGCTAATGTCTATTCTTTGCTATCCTTGGCTACTTTTATGGGTTGTTATCTGTTGTTGAGTTAAAGACTTAACAACATATTTCTTTAATTTCAATCTCTCTGCTAACCATGATTACAAATCAGGTCATTTATGTCAGTGTATTTATGGGTTAGTCTTTCTTGTTGAGTTAAAGATTGATCAATAAACTATGCTGGTCATGATTAAGAGTGGAGTAATAATTACTCTGCACACATGCATTGCAATTGCACTTGAATTTATTAAATGAAAATGAAAATTAGGCCTACGTAATTGGAAAATGTCTGGGTATAAAATCAGCGAGTTACATATTAAAATTGTGCATTAGAATCACATTACTAAAATGTTACTAAATCTATCGTATAGTTTGTCACATTATTTTAATAAAACAGAGTTTGGAGGATAGTGTCCAAGTTAATTGTATTTCCATGAAACAATAGAAGTCATTGAAACATGTCTACTTGTTTAAGATATACCCAATGCTTTGTCTATTTCTTGATCCATGGACATCATGCACATGTTCCGCATTGTTGGTAATAATTGACTTGTTTGATTGCAAATTGGAATGCATGGATACATAGATTTAATTTAGTATTAAGATTGATAGGTGCCTTGATAACAGATGCAATAGCTTACTGCTATAATCCAATCAACACATGTAGTTAACAAACTCAAAAATCACTTTAAGCAAATAGGATTTTGACGTTCGTGATTCTAGCTACCTTTTTTGAGATCCAGTTTTCCAACATTTGAAGAAGCAACACCAATGGCCAGATTAGATAGTAATTTCAAGACCCAACAAAATGGTGTTATTGTTGGGAATTTTTTTAATTTTAATATAATATTGAAGGTCTCAGTGATTTCAAAAATGTTTTTGAAAATCTTCATAAGTCAATCACTAGGGCGATGCAGACATTTAGACACCACAAATATATTACTTTGATTAAATTTAGAAAACCTATACTGCAGTTTCAATCTATCAATTTCATCTCAAAATAGATTATACTTATTAATGCTACTTAGCATGTCTTTTGTGTCCAACAACGAAATGCCTTTATTTATGTCTAATTTTGATTGATTGTTATTGGGTAAAAAACAAGACATGTGTACCCTCAAATTTGTTTCAGAATGTTATTTTATAGTTTATATGCATTTGCAATTCATTAATGGGTTACGGTGTAAAGTCTTAACTTTGTCCAACAAAACATTGTTTATGACCCTTGTTCAAATGCATGTCACCCATTCTTGTCGGATCAGTACTTCTTAGGTCCCGTTCATTCTTCCTTGCTTTGCCTTGATTCTTATATGTTTTGCATCTAAGTTTGGCTTGATTCTTACACGTATTGCAGCTAACCTTGGCAAAATGAAGAAATTACACTATCAAGTCTTCATTTTGTCCAACATAATATTGTTTGCATTTCTTCTCCACTTGCTTCGATTCTTTCACGAGAGTTAACTTAGTCACTATTGGAAAAGTTTATGTCTATTGCATTACACACTGAAAATGATGCGTTTGTAAGTTCCTATACCCACAACATTGTCATTTCCTTGTGTTCTCTACTCATTTCTTCAAATTGTTTGATGATACTGAAATCCGTTATTTAACATGTCTTTTGTCTCTAACAATGTTATGCTTCTATTTGGATCTACTTTTCATTCATTGCAAATGGATAAAAAACAAGGCATCTATACCTCCCTATATCTTTCACAATATTACATTAGAGTTTATGTGCATTTGCAATTCATTAATGGCTTACAATGTCGAGTCTTAAATCTGTCACACAAAAGATTGTTTATGTTTCTTGATCATTTGCTTATATTGTTTGATGCAAATGAAATCCGTTTCTATACTAATGTTCTTTTTTTCGTTCCCAATTTTCATTGACATGATAAAGCAGATGCTTGCCTCAATTCCTAATGTTTAGTTGCTATTGGAAATGTTACTGCCCACACAATCTGTACATCACCAAAAACCAAAAAACTTTATATGAATCAAAGTAGGAAACTTCATTGAAATTATAGGCTTATCATTCTGTTTGGCTCTAGCCTACTACTATAATTAAACATGTAATTTAACAACAAAGATTAATGACATGGTGGACAAGTGAACATAACTAATCTACATTTGTTCACTTTACAATACACATATCAAAGCGAAAGTTTTGCAGAACACCATTTCGCTCTTCACATAAAGAAAAATAAATCTGCTTCACTCCCTCAATCATTCTCAAGCTTTGTTTTTTGATGTGACAAGATTCAAGAAACATACCATTGATGCAAATGTTTGGATAATATTTTTGATATGCATTATAGAAGTATATGTATGTATGTGTGCTTATATATATATGTATGTATGTATATATATACATATATATGTATCTATATATACATACATACATACATATATATATATTTGTGTGTATGTATATATATATATACATATATATACATGTGTATATATATGTGTGTGTGTGGATATATATATATATATATATATATATATATATATATATATATATATATATATATATATATATCTATCCTGTGTGTGTGCTCGATATATATATATGTGTGTGTGTGTGTGTGTGTGTGTGTGTGTGTGTGTGTGATATATATATATGTGTGTGTGTGTGTGTGTGTGTGTGTGTGTGTGTGTGTGTGTGTGTATGCAGGTGGATACATATATATATGTGTGTGTGTGTGTGTGGATACATATATATGTGTGTGTGTGTGTGTGGATATATATATATATATATATATATATATATATATATATATATATATATATATATATATATATATATATATATATATATATACCCACACACACAACAGTATATATGTGTGTGTGTGTGTGTGTGTGTGTGTGTGTGTGTGTGGATACATATATATACGTGTGTGTGGCAAAAGAGAGCATGTGTGTGGGGATACATATATATGTGTGTGTGGTGGACAGAGGTGTGTGTGTGGATATATATATATATATATATATATATATATATATTCACACACATACATATATAGGGAGCCCATACATACATATACATATATATGGAGGCAGGTGGTGGTGAGGAATGGGTGGAAGGATGGTGGAGGGTGGATGCAGTGGCCTTGCAATGGAAGAGGAAGGAAAGCCCAGTAAATATGGCTAATCAAGAAAAAAAACTTACAAGATGAATCATACACCTAATGCTAAGATTCTCCCTGTTACCTTTCCCATTGCAAAGACAAATTGAAATTGATCAATCAAAGCCCAGACAACATTTTGTGTTGCCACTGATAAGCCTGCCTATTTCTCGTGCGATTTGCCTATTCTAACTTGTTTATTTCAAATCCACCAATACCTTTTGTTTATAATATCTAAACATGTATCTATGTATGTAACTATCTATGTAAGAATGCATATACATACATATATATCTATATATATATAATATATATATATAAAACTGTATGCTATTGCACATACATACTATATCCATATATGTATTGCTTTATATACATTCACACACATATATACTATTGCGCATACATACTATATCCATATATGTATTGCTTCATATACATTCTCACACACACACAAACATATATATATATATATATATATATATATATATATATATATATAAAATCAAACTTTTTGCCCTTGAGGGGGACTCAAGCTCCTTGAGAACTCTTGTTAAATACAAATTAAAGATTAAAAAAATAGCCTATTCTATGGAGCATAACACTCTAAAGTCTCTCTCCTTAGTTATTTGGAAAGGGAAGAGCATAAATGACCTAACATTTTAGAAGAGTATTTAAGGGTCCTTTTCCTCTCGGACCTAAGGTCAGGGTTCAACTATTTAACGCTTCCCGCCAAAATTCTGGAATGAAATTTACGCCCTTCCGACTGGCAAATCACTCCACCATTTCTCTCTGAACCAACTTAAATCCATTCCAGAAGGCACTGTTCACATCCCCAGAAATGAAAGGCCAAAGTTCGATCAGTTCTTTCTTCTCCAAGTCCGCTGAAAAACCCCCCAAACCCAAGCTAAACCCCAATTCGAATTTCAAACAAATTTCCTACTCAGAAATGTTGCAGCGTCGCCAAGAAAAACACATCCAATTTTCTCAACTTCAGCACAAGTTTTCCTTCCCAGGGGCTCCGTCTTCTAGTGTGGAAGGGCTTCCGTCCGATTTGACGGAGGCACAGGCGATCAAAACACCGTTAGGGAATAGAGAACGGTCTCTCTTTGCAGAAAATGAAGATTCCCCTCTTCATGCCTTGCAGAAAACCCCGCTTAGGACTCCTCCGAACAAGGGAGTAATTGAATTCGACAGTAATAAATGTTCCGGCGTGCAAAGGTATGCTATTTCTTAAATTTGTAGAATTCTGGGACAAATTTTAGTGTTTTCAGAATGTGGAGGGTTCGAGCAGGGGGATAGGAACGATGTTTAATGGTAAAGGGAAAAATGTCAAATGCTAATTTTTAGGGAGTTCGGCGTTCAATCCGTCTGAGCTATTGATATTTAATATTAATGATAAATGTGACGAACGCTATTTTCCAGTAAGTCGGATGCTATTTTAATAATGTTCGTCCTTTAACTTTAGAACCGGCTGGATAAATGCATAAACAAGACATTGGGCTAAACCTGAATTTCATGATTAGCGGTTCTCATTTTCTCTCCTCTAGGAATATCATTATTTACATTCTAAAATATGTTTGTTTGATCAATCGAGTGAAATTTTTTTTGAGCGGTGGTTGTCATTTGATTGACAATTTTGTGATTTATTGGGTGTCTTTTTTGAAGAAAAGTGGTATATTTTAAACCTGTTTGGTAGGAGAAAGTTCATTATTTAAAGCAGAACGAGGGACACTTTGCACTGGCAGACAAAATTACTTTTTAACTTTGTACATCCACCTGTGGGAAATATGAAGGGTTTCACAAAGGGTAATGTATTAAGGCCTCTTTCCACTGCCCCAGATTCCCCAACTAGAGTTAGTACATCATAGTTTTTGCTCAATAAAATTTAGGGATAAATTTCATAAATTGGTTTCTTTCTGTTGAAAGCGTCATCGTGGCAGATCATGTTGCCTTTTAGAACTATTATGAAACAAAACTAGTGTCAATCCATCTTCAATCCATCTTAACATGGATTTGACATGGGATGCTGTATTTTTTTTGAGCCTAAGTGATGTGGTTGCTTTGAGAATTTGGTGTCAGCTCAGTTATATGTTAATTCTGTTGTGTTAGTGCTATCAATGTGTCATGGTTTCTCCCACCTAGGCTGTTGGATGCACCTCTTAGTTCAAAACATATTCCTTCAAGATTTACCTTAATTTATGATTCTGTGTAAGCTACACCTATCTTTTTGGTCTTTACATGAAATTTACATGATGGATTACAGAATTGTCTTTATAGATAAATTTATTAGGAGTTTTATCTTAGGAAGAAATCTCTCTAATTATTTCCTTGCAGGGGTTGGGACATCGCACGATTGGCACAAATGGTTTATTTACAAAATAAGCTATCTGCTAATAATGTTCTGAATATACAGTAAATGGCTATGAGATTTATAAAATTCTTTAACCAAAATATTAATGGTTAGCCTTTTTTGGTAGAATGTTTGAATCTGATATTACATCAATTTTTCTTAGAACGTTATGGGCACAGCAGACCATAGCCTTCCCTTCTAAGCAAGGGAAGACAGGTAGCATAGCCTGTATTCCTCTAACCAAGGGAAGACAAGTAGCAGATCAAATGAGCTCTTCTATAAATACAAGCGACATATTTTTAATTAGTTACATGCTTCTGTACAAAGCAATAAAAATAATAAGTTAGTAATTTTAAAAATGAGTTTCTATGCAAATTGATTGTAGGCTCATAGAATGCTTCTTGAAATGCTTTAAGGGAGCTTATAAGAGATTTCAAAGTTTTACTTATCACAAGTTCTTGGCACATTTTAAACGGAAGGCATTGCCATTGGAAAGCTGTTACTGTCTGCAAGCTCTAGGGGACTCATTTACTTTGTCATCTTGATTCCTTGAAACTCTTTGTCATGGATACATCTGATCTTGTTTGCTTCTTCTGCAGGAAGCATGAAGTAAATGCTTATGTAAAAACATTTGAAGATCGGTTGATGGCTGTGCAAAATGATGCAGCGGCAGATTTTGATTGGCCAGACACACCTGTTGTGCAACCTTTTGTACCCAGAGTTAAAAGGATTCTTGAAGATGATTTGGAAGTTATCTGTCAGGACCTTTTACCTGCCTCAGATCCTAACAAACGAAGAAAACTGATCAAAGTTTTAGGGGAAGATGGACTGGAGCAGGGAGGAGCCTGGGAAAAAGCAAAATCAAAATTTGAATTTCTTGATCCTTCGGTCATAAGGGATGCCAAACTAAGGAGGCCAAGTGATCCTTTGTATGATAAAAGAACTCTGCATATTCCCAAAGATGTTTTAGACAAAATGTCAGCATCTCAAAAACAGTACTGGACAACAAAATGCCAGTATATGGACACTATAGTATTTTTTAAAGTGGTAAGTTGTGGATTTTTCAGGATGCCTACTGAAGTTGTTAGATTGCAGGGAATCTGTCATATCTTTGAACAGAAATGTTGTTTGTAGATTCAGTAAAATAATAGGATCCACAATTTTTTGTTTGTTTTTGAGACCTTTGCTTACACCACTTCTCTCTGATATGTTAATTGGATAAGAAGTTATGATATTGGGCATTATTGTTACAGATTACTGGTTGGCTGTCATAAGCATAATTTTCTATGTGTTTTGGACCTCTTTTCATATTGCCATATGCAAACTCAAGTATATTATGTATGATCCTTTTGTTCGTTGTTCATTTAGTGGTTTTAGCTATGATATTTATATTGATGCCATTGTTTGATTTCTGTATATTTTATCTTACATTATACATTGCTTGATCTAAATAAAGAACATGTTGTTGGAGATAACCCATCCTAGACTTTTATCTATATTTTTCATTGCTAAAATGAGAGTTTTTTGTATTGATATGCATTCTCTATTCTGCATAATTGGCAGAAAACGATTTTTTAGGGCAGGAACCAGCCAAAATGATATAAATTAATATCAAATGAAATACATAATGTTGAAGGTTTAGGTAAAAGAAATTTTGATTGAATATTTGAAAGTTCAAGACAAACATGTAGTTGTATTTATTGAATTTTGTTATTTCATGCTTCAGACCACAGAAGTAATTTGATGTTTTTATTTTCATGATTAATAGATTACAAATAATTAACTGGTATAAGAGTATCCATTGCCCCTTGGATCCAATAATTACCAGGCAATTGTTTAAATGTGCTAATTGTTCTTGCTTGTTTTCTCAATGTACGCTTCTACAGGGCAAGTTTTATGAGCTTTATGAGGTGGATGCTGAGATTGGACAGAAAGAGTTTGACTGGAAAATGACTATTAGTGGTGTTGGCAAGTGTAGACAGGTAAACCTGCAGTGTTTGCAATTATAAACCTTAAAAGAAAAACTTGTGAACTGTTTTTTAAGCCGTTATATCAATGTTGTGTTGTAATTCCTTATTTTTGGTCTAGGAGATCAATCTACAACAATGATTGTGTTAACATAAGAGCAATTTTTATTCAGAAGCAATTTCTCTGCCGTATATATTTTTTGATAATTCAAAGGAGTTATCTATCTGAGGGCTCGCATTCTAGCTGAGAAGCAAATGCGCAATTTGCAATTTGGATGCAAGCAAAAACTTTACTGCCTTTATGACCTTTCAATTGTCCTGCAGAAGACCAAAATACCTATTGAAAAGGGAAAATTCTAGCTTCTAAATGCCATACATTCATAACTTAATGCAATTATGTTGTGAATTTTTCTCAAAATATTTGTGTGTTGAGACTCATCAAGTCTCGATGAGGACTTGCAACACTGAGACTTAGCAAGTCTTGATTAGGACTTGCGGAATCGAGTCTAAGTCAGGTTTGGTGAGTCTATAGCCTCGACTGTAAAACAATAATAATCACTAAAAACTGATAGTAGTAATAACAAGTATCAACTTTATGGTAATTTTCAAATTAATACATAAAATATTATAATATTGAGAGTAATACATCTATAGTTCATAGCTAAAACATCTTAAAAGTTAGATCTATAGTTCATAGTGTCATTAACATTTGAATTCAAAAAAATTTAACATCATTAATGAGTATTCCAAGTCATATTCCTGTAGTCAATCATATTAGGAATTCACTTGAAATGTTTGCAAACCGCATTCTCAAGGATGGTTGTCCTTGTATTGTGAGAGCATGGGTGGATACTCGTTCATCCATCTCGGGGTGGCGTACTTGAGAAGACCCTCAAGCCTAGGAGCACTCATCTGCCTCTCGGCCCATGAATATGGCAAGATCTTAGGACCACTCCATCCCTCAATCCACCTTGGAGGCACTCCATCCTCCCTGATCAAGCCCAGGAGCACTCATTTTCCTCCCAACCCACGAGCATGGTAGGAGCTCCATTCCATCCATCTCGGGGTGGCGTGCTCGATAAGATGCATGAAGATTGCTTTCCTCAACAAGCCCAAGAGCACTCATACGCCTCCCGGCCCACGAGCGTTGCATCTCGGGATGGCGTGCTTGATGAATGAAAGGTTGATACTTCACCTCTCGTGAACTTGGAAGGTTGATCAGCTTCCCTATTTGCAAAACACTTCTATAAATTCAAAATAGATTGCTAAAGGAATCTACCATATAATTGGTAATAAAATATTATAACGATATATATATATATATATATATATTTTCTCAAACTTACTTCCCAATAATATTCTTGCTGAAAACACTATTTATTTCCAACATATATCTTATGTTTCAAATTCTTATTTTTCTTTTTCCAATCTCCTTCACTTCCCTCTCCCAAGAAAATGAACTCCCTTTTATATCTTCACATCTAAATGAAATGATGCACCCCTTGGAATAGAGATCTTCTTTCCAAAGGTCATGTCTTTTTGTTTAATTTTTAAGCTTAATGTTGTTTTGTTTTGTTCCCAAGTGCTGCCTTTGTTTTAATTCTTTAATTTGCTGTTTGAAGTAATGAGCCCTGCCTTTAATAATGATCGCTGCTTTAAGTAATGAGCGCTGCTTTTAATAATGATCACTGCCCTACTCATCGCTGCATGTTTAGGCAGTGGCCATGACATCGACTCACAGACTCGGCGGAGTCTGACAGCCAAGACTCATGAGTTTCAGTAGCTTGTGTGTCCTTGCTGTCAGAGTCTGCTGAGTGAGGAAAGAAAATAAAACCAACTCAAAATGTTTAAAAGAAACCTTTAAAAATATTTTTTAATCTATATCTTCTATATATTTAATTGCTCAGTTTTGCTGCTTTTTGGCTTCTTTTTTCTGCTGAGTCCAAGTCAAAAACAGCTTGCCTAGTTTTTGCCAAGCCCAATTCTCAATGCTATGCAAAATATAGACTCAGATTAGCGACAACTTGTGTATCTTCTGTCCCTGAAAATCTTGTCCACCTCAAACTGAAACATAACAACATACTGACTAAAATATAATACCAGACTAAGTTTGCTGAATGATCTGAAAATGGATGGGATTTATGAAGCAAGAGAAGCAGCAAAAAGTATTTTCCAGCAGGAGCTATTCTGTCTAATTCTCTTTGCTGGCTGGAGCAAATGATTAAATGTCTGTTTAAACAGTGATAGACATTTAGCAATGGGAGCTACACTTTTTTTGATTAGTAGTACTATTAATCAAATGGTGACAGTGGGGGAATCTCAATTCCACTTATAACAGGGTCAAATAAAGGAGGTCATCCAATATGTTTCAATGTGACTAACATTTCATTTATACTTTAGATAGTGGAAAAAAACCTGCTACTTAATGATCCCTCAAATCTTTGAAAACATAATACAAAAAGCAAAGCAACCCTGCTGCAGCCCCAAGAACATTTTAAACATTTGAAACTGCAATAGTTTGTGTGTTTTCCTAGGGCCTTGTATATGTTGAACATGTCAAAATTTTTATCCACCTTAACAATCTTCTTTACCTCTTTTTTTGCAATGTTACTGAATTGGCTTGAAAATTGGCTGTTTCTAGGTATCAGTCATACTGGAATGGGGTATGGAGTGGAATTGACAATGTTTGATTTGGATTAGTTGGATTCACTTGGAAACATTGCAGCTTGAACTTGGGTGATTCAGAGGTTGACGTGGCAAATGTAGAATAAGTCCAAAGTGATTACAACAGTCGGTGGTTTCAACACATTTTTTGAGTCTTCACCTAGGAAACCCTAAATAGTTATTGGTCATTGCTAAACCCTATAACTGCTAATTTTTAAGGGCGTATTTCATAAGTATTTTTTTTGTATGTGGGTGGAAAGGGCATTTATTAGTTGCAAATGTTTGAGCAGGGGCATCTTGGGTTTGAAAACTTCACAGGAGCTCACACCATTTACATAGTTTATTCTCTATCTTGAGTTATTAGTCATGAGGGTATACAAGAGTTTGAGTGGGAAATTTGAGTATTGTTGTGAATATAATTGCAATGAAAAAGGAAAAACAAACACTTTGTAACATATATGATGATTGGCATCCATACAACTTTCCTGTACTGTGTTTGCTTTGAAGGGAACAAGTTTTTATATTTTTATAGGCATTACCATAATATATATTGTTATAAATATTTAATTGTTTTTTGGGGCAAAAAATAATTTTATTCAAGATATTTAAGAGCTAAGATTACAACAAGATTTCCAGATGACAATTGCCATCACAACATACAAAAGGAGGATCCACTAGGGAATCCTATTGACCCAGGAGATAATATCCATGGAAGACATAGAAGGTCTAGCAAGCTCTGCTCAAGCCTGGCTCAACTTGCTAATCGCCCCCCCTTTGGTCATCGTGAATAAACCTGAGGAGGTGCTGCAATTTTTCATGATCCAATTCATCCCATTCGGTGACATTACAATCTTGATCTCCTTTAGAGGCCCATTTGGCGAGACAATCGACAACCCTATTCCATTCTCTAAGAATATGCAAGAAGGATATTGAGTCAAAGTTAGTTGCCAAACCAAGAATTTGCTTTACCACCCTTGTCAGTCTCCATGAACGCTTAGACATTTCTTTTATTCAATAGTGAAACAAAACTCATGTAGTCAGTTTCATAAATAACCCTTCTTCAACCCTTGGTATAGGCACTTTCAAGGGCTTTTAGAATTGCCTAGGCTTCCATGAAATTGTTTTAGTGAACACCCATATGAATAAAGAAGATGAATTGAACTGATCCTTTGCAATCCCTACCAACACCCTCGATACTAGCTATACTTGGATTACCTTTGGAAGAACCATCAGAGTTAATTTTAAGATATTCACTGGGAGGAGGCAGCCAATTCACAAATCTATTAACCCTCATAAAAACTTGAGCCCTAGATTTGGATCCAGCAAGGGAGGGAGTAGATAGAGACAACTCCAAGAGCTTGACCAAATGAAGATCAAAAGAGGAAAGAGAATCCTCTAAAAGGAATGTGGCCTCAACAGTCTCCTTGATCATTCTTTTGATTTTAAACCAAATTTGTGGGACTTTGCTTTGACACTCCTGAAAGATACGATGATCTCACTCCAACCAAATCTGCCAAAGAATAAAAGAGGGACCAATGTCCCAAGTAGCCAAAAGGAAGGAAGCAGAGGTAGGAGGATGACCCAAGCTATTCCAAAAATCAGTCAAAGAAGTTGGATGAATGATAGGTCTATTCAAGAGATTCCACCACAGATTCCATATTTCCTTAGAAAAAGGACAAAAGCAAAAGGTGGTTTGTGCTTTCCTCGTTACTTCTACAAAGAGAGCATAGGGATGGCCCATAGAAACCCCTCAAATATGAGGTAGCAACCAAGGAAATAAGTTACATTTGGGCCATCTAGCCTTGTTCTAGATTCTTCTCCATCAGGGAAATTCCCTCAACCTTGTTTTTTGAATTTCAAGAGCTTGTTAACCATGAGCGACATAATAGACTCCTTTTGATTCAAGGCCCTAGGCAAGGACATCATAATCCCTTGAGAAAGTACAAGGTCGGTCAGCCAAAATGGAAGGTAATGCATCTTGGTTTTCGATAGATCCTCCCTTTGGCCACATGCAAGGCTCTTTCCATTGGTGAATAGAGTAATTCTCGAGAGGAATGGAATACTTATAATAAGCAATTTTAGTCCAGTTGCCACCAAGAAAATTATCGCAAAGATGTTGAAGCCAAGGAAAGGAAGAAATGATGGAGGGATGGTTATCATTGTAATAATCCTAAAACAAGGCATTATTACCATTGTTAACAATCCAAAAGAGACCTTGCTTAAGAAGCAAAGCCCCCTTTTTTAACGTATTCCAAATTGAGTAACCAACCCCCATCAAGTCCATCCGCAGGATATCAACAACATCAACCCCCTCCCTCCCCAAGTATTTGAAATTCAAAATCTTTGCCCAAGGTTGATTTGATTTTTTGCACCATCTCCAATAGAGTTTAGCAGCTAAAGCTTGGTAGTTAAGCTTTGATTTACGAAGGTCAAGACCACCCACCTCGTTGGAACTACAAACCAAATCCCAATTAATCAAATTCCATTTCTAGTTTTCAATATTCCCAACCCATTAAAACTTTTAAGAAAGTACATCAAATTCTTTGAGAAAACACTTAGGAGTTGTTAAGATTGAAAACCGGTAAATGGGAAGAGAATGAAGAACATATTTCAGAGAGTCAACCGCCTAGCAAAGGGTAGCCAACAAAGTGTCCAATGACTAACTCTTAGATGAAAACTATCCATAATTATCTTCCAATGGTTTCTTCTCAAACTACCTGTGGAAAGAGGAATACCCAAATACTCCATTGGCAAAGCCCCAATTTGAAAGTTAAGAATGTCGACAATTCTATGCTGAATGGCAGTAGGCGTGTTGAAGAAGAAAATGCTAGATTTATCTTCATTGGTTTGTTGACTTGATGTAGGAAGATAAATGTCCAACACTTTCGTGAAATTTAATGCCTCTTTGATCTTAGCTAATCCCATCAAAGCAGTATCATCCACAAATTGGAGATAAGTTTGAGAGCGTATGTTGGCAGCCCAAGACCAACCTTGAATAAGATGTCTTCCTTGAAATTGCTTTAGCAAGTGGCCTAAACCTTCTGCCATCAAGAGAAACAAATAAGGGGAAAGGGGATCCCCTTGTTTAAGACTCCTGGAAGTAGAAAAGATTGTTGATGGAATACCATTGATTAGCACATAAAAGGAGGTCAAAGATACACAATTCATAACCCATTCCATCCATTTTGAACAAAATCCAAAAGCTTGTAGTACACAGTGAAGATGTTAATGTTAGGATCAGATTTAATAGAAAGCGGGAAATGCAACACAATGACAGCAGATACCCTGGGAAAACCCTCCTCTTGAGGGAGAAAAACCCAGCCTCAAATATATCTCTTATATATTGAAATGTCAACACAAATGTCTCCTTTACAAAGGCCAATATGAAGGCCAGAATATAAGCATCAAACTTATGATGCAACACAGATACAGCCAGATGCAAAACTCTGTAAACTCAGCCTTCAACAATCTGCACTTGATGAAGAACTCGCACAGCTCTTGAATAATTCGAACTTTCTGTACAAGACAGCTTCACACACCCACAGAATAATTCCTCCAGCTGCATCTATCTTCAGCTAAAAATAAAGCTACATGCAAAAGCAAGGAGACGCACAAGGAGGGCAGTTACAATTGCTTAATTTAGAGATTCTTATGCAAAGATTCCTCTGCATGACAGAAGGAATGATAAATGCATGTCAGAATGCAGATTCTCCTGCATGACAGTTATGACAATTAATGAATGTTCTTCTGCATGTCAGTTACGCCAATTTTGGAAGATTCACATACATGACAGAAGATACCTCCTGCAGCTACTGAAACATTAACAGAAGAAAATACCAACTAATCCTATCATAAACTTTTGACATATTCAATTTAATGAACATGGCCCTTTTTTTCAAAGATGACATTAAGTGGATGGCTTCAACAACAATAATAAAGCCATCCATAATTTGGTGACCTTTCACAAATCTACCTTGCTCAGAGGAAATCAACAAGGTTAAGCATTTCTTTAATTGATCAACGATCATCTTTGTGACAATCTTATAAGTCACATTGCATAGATGGTCTTTGTGACAATCTTATAAGTCACATTGCATAGAGCAATGGGGTGAAACAAATCCAAGGAAGAAGCTCCATCTTTTTTGAGGATTAGAGCCAAAAAAGTAGAATTAATGGCCTTTAACATTTGTTAACTATTTTGGGATTTTCTAACAACTGCTAATAAATCATCTTTTAAAATTTCCCAAAACTCTTGAAAAAACTCAATTGGAAAACCATTAGGACTAGGAGTCTTATCTTTTTTCTAATGGAAAACAATGGCCTTTAATTCCTCTAAAGAGATAGGATCAACAAGTTGTTTATTCATGTCCTCAAACACCAAGGAAGGGATCCAATTGAGAATGATTCTTTCATTGATTTCATCTTGGGAACCTTGATTTGAAAATAATGAGGAAAAATGATTGCCAACTTCTTTGGAGATGTCACAAAATGAAGATAGCTGAATCCCTTGAGGAGAAGTGAGAGAGACTAAGGCATTACCACCTCTGTGATCCTTGATTGAGTTATGGAAGAAAATAGTGTTCCCATCACCTTCCTATAACCAGTCAATCTTGGATTTTTGTTTCCAAAAGATCGCTTCCTCGAGTTCCCATTCTAAAAGTTCCTTAGCATAGCAAGATTCTTCACGAAGTAGATCCTTGGTCATGCCTTTTTCTTTAATCTAAAAGGTAACTCTTTCGAGATTTTCATGAATATTCTTTTTGCTTTGGAAAATGTGCCCCAAAGAGAACCTATTCTAAACCTTAAGCTTATACTTTACATACTGAAGATGCTTGAAGAAAGAGTACATGGCTTTGCCAAAAGCCGATTTTCTTTCCCTCCACCAACCTTCCATAAGATAAAACAAATTATAATCTCAAAGCCACATCAATTGGAATTTAAAAGGGGGATTTTTCGAGCTTGAGATCACAGAAGAGTGGAAAATAATGACCCTTCCAACCAAGAATATGAGATTAGGACTAATTATTACTAATCCAAAAATTGGAGACAAGAAATTTGTCAAGTCTTTTAGAAATGGAGTCATCTCCACATCTATGGTTACTCCACGTGAAGGTGCCATTTCGAGGCATCATGGTCACAAGGTTAAGAAAGGATATGTTATCCTTTAGCAAAGCATAAGTTGGACCTAGGCGATAAATTCCCCCTCTTTTCTCATCTAGACTAATGATAGCATTAAAATCACCTACTAGGATCCAAGGTTAGTAGGAATAGTTGAATGTATAAATCGAATATGAGACCAAAGTGAGATGTTACTTGGAAAATCAAAAGGAGCATATGCATTTGTAAGAAGAATGTGTTATCTTGAGTCAAAGCAAGAAACCTCCAAAGAAATTGAGTTTTTGCTCCTAGCCCACCAGGATGGGATGACATTATGTGGGTTCCATAGGCAAGCCACCCCACTTGAAGATCCTTGAGCACCTATAATGATACATTGCCCTCCTTTCTAGATTTTTGAAGATACCAGTACCATAGCTTCACATGAGAGCTTAGTTACTTGGATGAAAACAATATCTAGATTATGATCTCTTATAAGATCTTGAGTAGCCTTTTGTCTAGGGATGCTACTCAGACCTCTTGCATTCCAAGATATGACAATCATTTTGGGGGGTTAGAAAAATGGGAGTCTAGTGTCCTTATAACACCAAGTTCCACCAACGATTCCCCTATCAATTTCACTTTTTTGTGGTCTTTTTTCCTCCCTGCCTTTGATACTTTATCAATATTGCCCTTTTTGATGGGCTTATGTTGGAGACCTAAGACAATGGGAGCCTTCCTTTTGCTATCTTCTTTTTCCCCTAATTCTTCAATTGGATCCAAAACTTCATTGTTTTCGTTAGACTCTAGAAGACTTCTTGAAGTAGGAATAAATTTTGCCACTTTTGCAAGAACTTGAGGGGCCTTCTATAGTGAGTGATTTGAAGCAAAATAACTAGGGGTAGGGATTCTCCACTCAAAGAATTTTGTAAATCCAAAGCGGCTTTCAAAGAGGGGTTAGCACCAGAGCTTGAGGGACGCATATCTTGATCTACCATATTAAAGTCCTTTGAAATTACCTTTATATTGGTGATTAGAGGATTTAGCTTTTGAGTGAGATTTAATAGGAATGAAACCATTAAGATCTGGCACAATGGAATGCATCAAAGCCTTACCTTTAGGCTTCATATTAATAGCTTAAACTTCAGGAGTTGAAGGAGATGGAATAGGGCTTGATTTGAATAGTTTCTTGGTAGGTACTTGTATTCATGACATATACGATAGCGAAAATGTAGAGCTTCATAATCAACTTGTTGAATCTAGTTCATGTTGCCTAGTTTGATCTCCAAAGATTCAAGAAGAGGGTTGTTCAAATTGATTTCAACACAAATGCGAGTGAAGGTGGCAATCTTCTTCTCAAGGGTTTGACGAGAAGGCCCTAAGGGTTTTCCAATGATCATTGCTATGGATTGCAAAATCTTAGTACACAGAAACTCCATCGGGAGCCTCAGGAGATGAATCCAAAGAAGAATTTTGGATGGAAGCTTTTATAAAGGGTCAAACCCCACATGCCATAGTTTGATGAAAAGCCTTGCTTGGTGATGAAAATAAGGGCCTCCTTCAAAAATCTTGATCCGATCTGCCATTTGTGAGAACATGACAAAAAGGTATCCATTAGCTGCCACAATTATTTCTAAATCACCTTTCAGAGACCAATTATTCTTGACCCACGAATCCAAGAAAAGCAAAGAAGTTTTTAAACCCATAAACTTGTAGATAAGAGCATGCTTTGATAAATACATAACATCTTCAGAAATGGATTTTGGATTAATGACTAGAATAGGGCGTTCTTGACGTTTTTGCAAACAACCATTTGGTTTTGGTTGTGACCTCGTGGGAATGCCCGATCTCATTTCTTGAGTAGCATGCAAGAGCAACTTCATAGCATTTGCGTGAGTGGATGAGGAAGGCTCATCACAATTTAGTGCTTCTTTGAAAGACAGAATAAGGGGGTTCCTTAGATCCCTACTCGCTGCCATGCAAACAAGGTCTATAAGGTGCAGTGAAAAAAAAGACAAAATATAAGGAAAACCTCAAAACTAGTGAAAGGATCAGAGGGAGCACCAAAAACCAAGCAATCAACGGTGCATGAGGAACCCTAGGCAATGTAAGGCAAAGGCCGTGGGAAGACATGCACAACCTCACGTAGGCGGAGAAAGCAATAGCCAGGCCGATTAGGCCCACGTGCTAGGCACAACAGCTCGCATCCCTCCTTGGTCTATCTGGTAAAAAAATATTAGTTTTCCTTTGTCCTAAATATTTATAATTTATATATATTATAACATTTTAATTTTATGTATAGATATGAAACATTTTAAATACATTAGTATTATATTTCGAAATTTTAAATATTTATTGTAGTTTTATTTAGCATATGCATAGATAAATTGTGACCAAGGGGGTCACTCTCATATATATTAAGCTGAAAAATAATATAGAAGTCTTACATAATTTGGGCCTCACCAATATAGGCCGTAAAAACCTTGGAAAAAGGACCAAAATCTCAATAAAACAACTACCAATATCTATTAGTGATATTAGCATAGAAACTTATGTGAAGACAAACTAAAAGGTAGACTAGCTTATAAAACACCAAAGCAAACATCAAGCCTTAGAATCATCCTCCGAGTTGTCTGAAATGGGGATATTTAGCCAAGAAATTTCCTTCATTGCCACAATCCCCATCACTCGTTTCAGGAAGTTTGAACCCCTAGCTGCCATCTTCCTCCATTGAGCATCATTCCGCAGCAAGTTGGTACAAATGAAAGGACTCCACTGCACATTGGAGTCACCAATCAACACTCGTTATATATCTTCTAGGAAAGGCATTCCTACGCCATAGTTAGCAATTGCCAGAGTTTCTTCCAACCCTTCAAGAAACTGTCTTTTGGTAAGAGAAGAGACCATAATCCCTATCATGTCTTTCGGCTCACCAAGATCCAACAAAACAGTCATGAACATGGATAAAATATCTGTATTGACCCTGTATCTATGCTTTGCCACCATATATTCATCACCCAAAATCCACTCAACCACAAAAAGTAATAGGGAAGCAACAGGTTTTAGAAACTTCTTTAGTTGCAGCTCCAAGATCCTGCCCAGAAAAGACATTTGTCTATGACTGCCCACAAGCTGAATTGGAGTGTCCATGGCTGTATTCCAGATACCACCAAAAAGAATAGCACACTCCATATAATTGAACTAGCTTGAATGAGCCATCATTACATTGATTCTGTAAGAGTTTGCTGTAACCCAAAATCTTGACTTGGCATGATTGAGATGTGAGGGATAATCAAAGCCAAGTGAGTTGAAAGCAATTCCCATTTGCTCTTGTATGCACCTAAAAACGGTCATCACCTTTAATTAATTAAATACTAGCTATTTGATTAATATTTCAACTACATATAAATAAATGCTTAATTTATTTATATTGTTCACCCTTCTCTAATTCTCCAAAATCTAAAACACTTTCTTGTAAATTAATTAAATAAACAAGATTCCCTAAACTTGTTTTAGTTAATTAAACTTCATTAAATCCAATTAGGAATTAGAGCACATTTCTACAACTTTTTGTGTGCCACATCATCAAGGTCACATGAAAATAAATAACTCTAATTTTTAATTAGAATTATCCTCAACTCATTTCAAAAAGCCCATGGTCTTTTCTTCCCACACTTCCACCAATTTCAAAAAGCACATGGTCTTTTCTTCCCACACTTCCACCAATTTTGGAGCACATGATTTATTCCTCCCACACTTGAATCAAATGGCATGTTGCCCATTGGTCAAGAGATTCTTCCACACACATGGCATGGTCTTTTCTTCCCACACTTCCACCAATTTTGGAGCACATGATTTATTCTTCCCATACTTCCACCAATTTTGGAAGCACATGGTCTTCTCTTCCCACACTTGAATCTTCGATCCAAATGGCATGTCGCCCATTGGTCGAGAGATTCTTCCACACACATGGCATGTTGTCTTTGGTCAAGGGGACAACATCCTGATTCTCTTCATCTTCACCATCCATTTTTCTTATTCGAATCTGGACCATTGATTATTGCCACCTGACTATATGCTTGGAAAAGGCTATAAATACAACCCTTGGGCCTTGTATTTTGCATCCACATTTGAAGTAAAGTTATCATGCAGGTTTATCATTGGAGCTTGGAGCATTCTTGGAGTCTTATAGCTAGTTTTTATATCATGTTTGGCATCATGTTTAGATCTTATATTAATATATTGCATCATAGTTGCATTTTATCATCCATCTTGCATCATAGTTGCATTTTAGATTAGTTCATTTTAAGTTTGCATTTGAGCATATGTAGAATCATGCATAGATCATTCTAGATCACTACCATAGCATCCACCTCCGTTTGTGTATTTATCATCAACATCATCCTTCACCCACCATAGCATTCATCATCATTGTTTGCACATAGTTTCATGTAGGCATATAGTTGGCTTGCATGTTGAATATCAATCTCGTTTCTTAAGTGTCATTGTAATGACCTTTGTGCACATAGAAATCTGAGGGCCAAAAAGGTTAAAAAGAATCATTTAAGAATAAAGGACAATGAGACGTTCTTGGAAGATTTATCTTTATTGCAACTTAGAATAGTTTACTTTGCTCTGAATCTTTCAATATAAATTGTTTCATTAAGGTTTGTGTTGATACTAACTTTGCACATTTAACACACACACAATTTTGAAATCATGTCACACCAAAATGCTAATTAATGATTACCTTTCCTCGTGGAATCATTGAGAAGTCTTTTCAAGGGAGGCCATGCATCAACCACCATGTCAGGAATAATCTCCTCCTCGCCGACAATAGCCAGATTGGCAAGCAAATCTGCCTCCACAATAATCTCATGATATGCACGATTTATTATGTACGCTTCCAAAGCATTCAGCAGCTGAAGGGCCTTCAATAGAAGGTTGTTAATCTTCCAGCAATGGGATAATTTCATTCTAATAGAATTAACAATGATCAACGAGTCACTATCTATCTCAACTATTGTTAGGCCATGATTTATGCATAGTTGTAATCCAAGAATGAGGGCCTGCAATTCAGCGTCATTGTTAGTTCCCAGTTTGAGTCTCTTTTAAGACGCATAAAACAAAGATCCATCCTTATCCCTGACAATGCACCTAGCCTGGACTTCCTAGGGTTGCAGTTAGAGGCACCATTTATCCACCCAGGGGGGGGAACCTGCCATTTAGCTTCTCTTCTCCTCCAAAGGGAATCATCTCCCATTAATGTACATATATGATTTTTAAAAGTTTTTTTATGTACGTTCCCAGCCCTCATAATTTTTTTTGTTGTACTAGCATATTGTACCAACATACCCATACCTGTCCTGATTCCGATTTGGTAACTTATCTTTTTTGCCAATTCTCACCCCCACTCAAACAATGACATTGAGATTTGAGCCTTTAGATTGCTTTGAGACTCTGATTTGATCACTTTGGGTCTCTGATTTGATTACTTTGGGACTCTGATTTTATCAGTTTGTGTCTCTGATTTGACTGCTTTGGATTGTGGATCCTCCCAAGTTCCTGACCATTTAAAGTAGATGATTCCTTTCCATTGCAGCAGCAGATTGATCTGTCTCACTGAACTTCCTCTTCCCTTTCTCATCTCTTCTCTTCTGTAATTTCCTTTCATTTCTCTTTGTTGAAAACCTGAATAACTTTCCTTCGATTCAATTCTGTATTTTAATCTTTTCGCCTGTACTTTGATTAGCAGAGCTCTGTTTATTGAGAGACTTCTGTTCATTGTTAAATGCAGGAATCCAGAGATATAATCCCCATTCCTCCTTCAAACTAATGATCTCTAGCTCCACAAACTGGATGAAAATCATTGCCTTTTTGCAGGCAATCCTTTATTCTCAGGGCTTGCTTTCTGTTCAAAGGAAGAACCTGCACATACTCTGGTACTGTTAGCTGAAAAATGATTAATTTTGGTTTTTGAATTATTGTTGCCTTGTTTGTGTCATATGTTATAGTCTATTGTGCAGTTCTTAGCCATCTTATATGTGCCAAGTAGCCATGTAGATAATTAAATACAACATCCCTATCGTAAGCTAAAAATTTCAAACTATTTATCTATTGAATTTATTTGAATTAATTGTAATTGCCAACAAGTTTGAATATGGAGAAATTTCCAGTAAGCCAAGTAGTTGCCAGGCTAAGTGCATATCTAATGTAAATCTATTAGTCTTCTGTGATTCTCTTATGTAAATTTCAAATCTCTTTAATCTGTAACATGTTTCTCTTTTCAATACTGCAAACTAATAGATATAGCATAGGTGAATTGCATTTTTCCTCTCTCTAAAGTCTGCCCTTGAGATATTAGATTGGGTTTGCATTTTCATCCAGGAATGATAAATATTCAGACGTTGAATGCTGTACTTCAGCTCAACAGAACATCAAAATTTGGTTGTGATTATTTTGTTGCACATTAATGATATTGAAATTGTGTTCTGATTAAACTTATTTCACAGCTCAATATAAGATTAATCCTAACATTAATAGCATTTGCTTTTCTGATAGTATCATTTAAAAACTTTACTTTGTTTTTCTTAGTTCTATTCGTGAGTTTGACTTCAACAGGATTTGAAATGGTTTTTTGGTAAATCATTTTCTACTTGGTCAATTTTGTTTTAGCTCTAGATAATGCTGTAATGATCGATAACTGTAATTATATGACCGTTCAGGTTGGTGTCCCTGAAAGTGGAATTGAAGAGGCTATTCTGAAGTTGCTTGAACGCGGGTGCAGTATTCTCTTCTTGTGCAAATCTTCAATTATGCATTCCTCTTTATTTGATATTTTTCAAGGTTATGTGATATTAATGTGAGTATCCTTCAGCTACAAGGTTGGGAGGATGGAACAACTTGAAACTACAGAGCAGGCAAAGGCAAAAAGGGGTTCCACAGCTGTAAGTAGGATTAATAGCTCTGCATTGGAATGAATTTAACCTAGTCTTACAGTCAATATTTTTTCCTATATTTGTACACACAGAAGCTAGGCCATATAGTTGCTAAATACTACTGCTCTAGTAAACATAATCTGAAATGTGTTGCCTGTTTGTCCTGAGGAGAATATTAAGGTTGTGCCTTTCTAAGGTGTTAAAAAGAAATAATCTAGATATTTCACTACAGGATAGCTACTGAAACCATTCTGTAACATTTTTTATATTTTCAAGCTACCTAATTTTTACTTCTTAAGTAATATTGCAGACAGTCGAGCGAGAGCTGGTTCAAATTTTAACACCGTCAACAGCAATACATGAAAATTTAAAGGCTGAGGCAGTTCATCTCCTTGCCTTGAAAGAGGTAACTTAGATTTACTTCTGCTAGCAATATTATGTTATTTGGTTTCAGCCTTGCATTACAAGATGCTTCTCCACTGTTTGATCTTGACATACTTTATATTACAGTTTACTCAAATATATAACGTCATTTGCATCTTTTATCTTTGCATGAAAATAATAATTGGTATTTTTTTCTTCTTCACCTCTTCAAATTAATTGTGTTCCAACTTCTACAGACACTGAGTAATAAGCATTAATCTACACTATTCTTCCACAAGATGTTGAATATACAACAGTAGGATCTAGCCACCTTAATTTACAAAGATATGAACATAAATGTCTGTTCTCATCTATTCCATTGTTGACATTGCTTTAAACTCTTTAAAAATTGGATTTATGGGGAGCTACAAAGCTGGAATATATATCTTGTGGGGTTCAGGAATCACTTGGATAACTCTTGCAGCTCTTGGAAGCAACCTAAACTTGCCTGGAATAGCTAATGGAACATTGAGAAATAGCGAGGATGATTCTTTGAAGAATTTGTGGTTTCTACTTTCTAGGTATTTGACACTAAGTGGCACATACACTTTGTGTGTTAAGCTCTTGATATTTTTTAAATAAGAGAATCATGAAAAATAAAGTGTTGGGGACGCAGAATGACATTTCTTTGATGCTATATGCTTTTCACGAATGTTCATTTTAGGGTCTTCTAAATGTCACTTTTATTATTAAAAGTTCGGAACAAGTGGATTGAATATCAAGGGCAAAAGGAATTTCCCATGTAAAAATATGACAACATAGAGGCATTTGTTGTCATGTTAGTCATAATTGTTTAATGATAAATCAGTCACAAATGTTGTCCTTGTGAGCTGTAGAAAAAATTCTAGGGATATCATGGACAAACTTCATGATGTTATGCATGCCATGTACTGTAATAAGACTACAAAATTTGGGAGAAACTGGAAGCATACATATTCTTTATCATTGCCACATCAAAATCTAGCAATGAATGATAGATTTTGGTGTTTTCTTTGTTAGGATAAATGGTGATATCTTGAGTAAAAAAAATTTACCAAACATCTTTAGGTTTCGTCTAGAATTGTACTTTTAGACCTTGGGCAATTACATTGAAATCTTAATAATTGTTTTTTAACACAATGGCTTGAATTGTTTGTAATTATATATAATTTAATGTTTCCAAATTAAATATGCCAAAATCATTAATCTTTCTTGGAAGGGAATAGTTTTGCATCTTTTAACTTATGGCCACTGTTTTTGTGGTCATACATCCAGGAAGCATTTGTCAGGGCAAATGACGGTTCAGTGGTATATGGTTTTGCGTTTGTTGATGCTGCAGCTTGCCAATTCTTTGTTGGTTCAATATCTGATGATTCGTCTCGTTCTGCTTTAGGAGCTTTGCTTATGCAAGTGGGTATTATAATTATTCTTTGATTTCTTGCTTGATCATTTTTTGCAGTAAATTATTCATTAGACATGTACTTTCAATAGGCATATTGTTGAGCTTGAAATCTTGAATTATTGCTTTTAATCCAGGTATCTCCTCGGGAGCTGCTATATGAGATTGGAGGTACACTTCTTTCTGTATCTTTGGTTCCTTGTTTGTTTGCAAAACAAAGTAAGGCATGCTCGTTCATTTTATTTTTTAAAATTATTGGCACAAATCATTTGAAGAAATTTTTCATTGCTCATTGCAGGACTCTCCAAAGAGACACAAAAGGCGCTAAAAAAATACACTAGTTTAGGTAAAAACTAAATCTTTAGAAGATCTATATATCAATTATAGGAGCAAAATATTGCCTATTTTGTGGATAATAGTACTGCTGTAAATTTACCATTTTTCTCTGTGATTTAGTTAGATGACTTCATTTACCAAAGTTTTATCGTTGATCAAGTCTTCATGCATTTCAGAAAACAGAAAAAAAGTATTAATATGATAAATGAGATCTTCTCGAAAACGTTAAAAGGTGACAAAAAACTAGCATGATCGTTTATTAATGAGGGAAATGAAAATTTGAAGCACTAATTTTTCTGGCTTTTAGAGGGCTTTTGATTAATCTAAATTTGTATTCAGTTATCTATATATTATGGACCCAACCATTTGGGATGTTCATGCAGAATTTGGTTGCACAAATATCTTAGGCAATGAGGATTGTAGCTAATCTCTGTCTACAATCTTGAGAAGTAGTCTTTATATGATTGTGTTTTTCTTTAGTTTTTCTATTATACCTCATTGTAGACAGACTATATTGGCTTATCTATTCTTTGTTGTACACATTTATGGTTGTTGCCATTTGAAAACTATCTTGGCTTTTGTATTCTTTGTTACAGACACATAGATGGCTGTTGCCATTTGGTAACGTGGGGTTATTGACTTGGCATAACACTTTATTGCATCTGGTGCAAATATCTCTTGAATTGTGCCTCCAAAAAAAGTCTTGAATTGGTCAATCAACATCTGTTTCAAAATAAATAGTTATGCATTCTGTTCTTGGAGAAGTAGCTGATTGATTGATCGTGGCCTATTGAATCGGTCAATCGACATCTGTTTCAAAATAAATAGTTATACTGTGCACATTCTATTCTTAGAGAAGTAACTAATTGATTGATAATGACCTATTTGACATTTAATTTGAGTTTTGTATTGCTTACTCTATTGATTATGTCATAGCACTGATAAGAAATGTTATAGTAGAACTTTTCTATGTTTAAATACATGTTGTATATTGCCATTTGCTTGTATGATTATTAAATTGTTCATAAGCTATTGACTCTGGTTTATAGATGGTGTTTCTTAAGAACTTCATCATCCAGGAAAATGATAAAACATATTGGGCAGATTTTATCTGAAAACTGGATGTCGTTTATGAGTGAGAGGCTGGTTTTTTCTTCATTTCAGTCAAGGGAGTTCAATTAAGGTGTTCTTTCATGTGGGAGAGTTAGTTTTCATCAATTTAGCACGTTGAGGATACACATGTAGGGTTGTTGAAGACTTATGGTTATCTAGAATATCTTGGGGAAGAAGACAAACTTGTGTATAGTTCCAAAAACTGATGTATTTTGCTACTTTTACCAAGTTTGTCACTTCCATAGGTGACAAACATGTGAAATCAGCCCCAACAAACTCACCATCAAAAGAAACTATTTTTTGAGAACTGGAGAACTCATTTTGTGCTTTGGCATGGAATTTGAAAGGTTTTGGCTGTTTGTTTCCACTTCCAAACTTGGCAATTTTTGCTTTCAGCCTGGTGGGATGTAGGAGGATCTACTTAACCATGTTTTCAAGCTTTCATTCAGGTTGACACTCCTGTTTACCTTCATTGCTACTGGATATATGCTTTCTAAGCCTTTCTTGGAGTATGACATGGAGCAAAGTAGTGTGTAGATGGATATTTTTGCTTCATGTAGCTTGTTGAGGAGTTGTAAAGATTATGTTCAAACATAAATTCATCTTTATTAATTGTAATTGACTATTGATATTGGAGTTGGAGAACTAGAGTTTTCTCTGATTTAGGGTTTGTCTAGACCAAATCTTTCAATTCAGTCATTGTCTAGAGAATGTAGCTCTATTTTCATGCTTTCCATTGTCTTCTTATGGTTATTAAATGCTTGTTTTTTGATTGTCCAATGTTTCTAAGGATTGTAAAACTTAACTGCATACAAATGGAGGTTGTTTTGATTTGTCAAATATATGGAATTCATAATTGGTAAACTGTTTGAGAGTATGTGAGGCGGTTTACAAATCAAATTGGTATTAGAGTAAGATTGAAAATAGAACACTTGTAGGTTGGTTTTCATCACACTTTTAGTGGATTTTTAGTGTTATGCTCACTACATTGTTTAGTAGCAGCGTGATTTAAGAGATTTTGAGATCAAAAGTCGAAAGTGGTATGTGAAGGTGGAATCAAGCACAAGAAGGATGGCACATGATGGCAAAAGGGACATGGATGAGGTAGAGGAAAGATTGCAAAATTTAGGTGTAGATGTTGCTATGATTTCTTGTTATATGGGAAATATGGATTTGTTTGAGAATGTTCCAAAGGCCATAACTCAAAAATTGGGCATTCAAGAGACCCCAAAGGCAAAAGAAGAGCAACCCAAGACTACATATGAACATTGTTATACCTAAAACAGTGGCAACAACCTTCCATTCAAAGGTGAAGCAATGAAAGTGGTTCAACCATTCAATGAAGAAGTTAATGCAAAGAAAAAGAAATTGAATTATTGGGTTTGCCAAATGGAGATCTATTTTAATTTGCACAATTTCAATTTCCCACAATAGATTTCTTTTTCATGTTTAAAGCTATCAAAACATGCATTAATGTGGTATGACGTATACACAACTTCCTTGCAAATGAGAGAGGCCACTTCAATTTTGAAATGGGAAGATTTTGAAGAGTTATTGAAGAAACAATTCTATCCAATATGCCATGAAGAGGATAGGGTAATCTAATGGACTTCTTCCATCAACAAGAGAAAAGTGTCTCAATCTACATGAGCAAATTCCATAAGAAGGTGGTCTAGCTTGGCAGGGATACGATGAATTGAGATGTGCTTATGAAATATATTGGAGGCTTATTTGGACTAAATCTTTTTAATGGCTAAACCTCAAAACCTTTATGAGGCTCGTGTGTAGGTCCATTACTTGAAAATGGGCAATAGTAAATTTAGTTTGTAGTTGGTCGTAGTCGGTCATAGTCGGTCATAGTTGGCCATAGTCGGCCGTAGTCAGCCATAGTCGGTTGTAATTAAATAAAACTATATTTAGATTGCAAAATATTTCATATAATTTTTGTTATATGTTTCGGGAAGTTAAGTCCCCGACTAATAGGATTAGTTGTAGCCGGGAGTCATGACGGTTGGTTTCTCAACCACTGCCAGCGACTATATGTACTTGGTTCATTGTAGTCGGGACATATGGTTGTAATGAGATTATGCTGCAGTACACTGACATGTTGATGTTATCTATAGATGATTGTACTTGGTTCCATTGCATCAATAAATAAAGTACTGTTATTTTGTGCAATATGTGTTCTTGAATGTTCTGTACATGTTCTATGTTCTCTGAGTTTATTTCTGTTTACTCTCGTAGTACGCTAAATCTATCTCAGTGAGTAAACATTTGGCGTTGTTGCCTAAGTGAACTTGGTAAAATCACCTCGACGGGAGAATGGCGTCGTAATGGGTTAGCCGATCGAGGAACCGGTGCAAGCAAACGAAGATAGGGAAGATGTGCTGATAGAGGATTTGGTGAACCTGTGGGACATCTCGTTGAGGGATCATGTACGGAGGGAGGCTCTCAGGCGAGAGATCCCTTAGTCGGTCATCTAGGACAGGCTGCACCTCAACCATCTCCTCAACCGATTGCCAAGGTTGCTTGCATGTCATTACATCATACTGCAAGATCTTCGAGTAGAGAGTGACCAAGAATACCGAAGACAACAAATACTACAATGGTACGAGTAAAGAAGCAAATGGGAGGAGGAACGCGACATCAATTGAAGGTGTACTCTTGGCAACTAATGACCGTACGACCAACAATTAATGCCCATACAACCCAATAACGACAAAAGTTGAGTACCAAGCGGGCAAGAAACACCCGAGGAAAGAGTATGGAGATCACTCATATTAAAGGAATAAGAAAGCCGAAGGAGAAGATTGAAACAGATTGTTGAAGAAACAAGTGAAGACATTAATGAAATAAACTAGTGTTACCCCAAGTTTTCAAGATGGGGATGGCAAGGGCTGGCGAAACGAGTCCCGAAGTTTTCGGATTTTGAGGCCAAATTTGGGGATGGTGGGGGGATGACTATATAAAATATAGGGAAAATTTTAAATATATAGCAAAATTTTGAATATTTATATGAAAACATGGATAAGGCATGCATAATATACATTGTAGAACCTTAACTGTATGTTGGATGTGTGTGTCAATAATCTGAGAAAGTTGCATAGCCCACTAGTTTTGGATTCTCTTCCATTGTAATACAATAACATCTCATTGTGTGTATGCTGTTTATGTTTCTCATTATATTTTGGGTGTACGTTGATAATCTTACATGTATAACAACGGTGAGAAAGAAGTGGTTTATGAGGCATTATTGGCACCAAAAGTGTTGCCAATCCAAAAGCGTTGCCAATCCAAAAGCATGGCCATGGGCTAAAGTTTGTGGTGTCATGTACCATCGTCCTCCTCTCTGGCACTAACTTTGCTACAGGTTTCAGAATTGTGCTTCATAGGACTTTTCTAACTTTGGTTATTATCATGCAATGTAATTTACATGTTTCTAATTAACAAAAAGTTTACCAAAAAATGTGGCACATTCTAGCAATCGAGGATTTAGTCCCACTATAATAGCAATACATTTATCATCACTACTATTGTTATTATTTATATTCTCGTTGCAACAACAATACACCTTTTTATAACTTCTTATGTTAGATATCGGGATATCCAGTTCTCAAAGAAACCACAATGTGAAGACACTTTTTTGTTACATGTAGAATTTTTGGACAGCATTGGTTCATTACACATCTTTTTGATATTTAGGTGAACATGTTTTGTATACACCAAGGTTACCCCAAGTTTCCGGGACGGGGACGGCAGGGGACGACGGGACAAGTCCCCAAGTTTCCGATTTTTGAGGCCAAAATTAGGGACGGCAGGGGACGACTATATAAAAATATAGGGAAATTTTAAATATTCAATAGATAACATGAATAAGGCATGCATAATACACATTATAGAACATTAACATATAACATTTGTGTTCAACATTATGCCAATACTCAATACGCATTCAAAATTAACATACACGAATCATGAAACAACCTCCAAGTTATAATTTATAAACTTATATCAAAATGCCCAAAGGCTACATTGCTGCCATATAGTTTTAAAGTTTGCTATGAAAATCAAAATACAATATCGTATGTCAATAATGAATAAACAAAGAGCACTGCTTCCCCTAATCATCTCTCATAACCGCATCAAAATCAGAGTCATCCTCTGAGTCATTGCCACTGTGATGGTCCTGCTCAACCAATGGGAACCCCAGCCCTCAACTGCTCCTCCCTTACCCACAGCCCAGGTCCTTGGGATATCCCACCATAGAGCTGGTGTCTCGATACTTCTGAGTCTCCGCCGATCCTGGGGTCGAAGAGCACTATGATCCACTACCTTCCCACTGTCTAGAGGTAAGTCTATTCCTCTCTTGAGGGAGTGGATAAAGCCATATGTGGACCAATTCCTCTCTGCAACAAAGGAACGAGCAACCTGTGCAAGAAGGCGAGTGGCAAGTATCTTCAACTGCGGTGTATCTCTCCCATGATAGGTCCACCATCCAATAGGGTTCGATTGAGCTAATATAGCTCTATCCAACCTCGCCTGTGGTTTACTCAAGTTTGGGCCATTAAGATTAGCAAAGTCTAGAAATTGTGACCGAAGTAGTGAAGCTTGCTCTAGTGGATAAATCTTTTCAATGGCCCGTGTGAACCCATCTAAAACCTCAGCATCATCACATGGAGGCACCCTACCATCCCTTGGTGCATACCATTTTGGATTTAGAGCAAAGGCAGCCATATGAAGCGGGGTGTTCATTGTATTCCACCTCCGCGTCACAATGGGCCTAATGTGTTGCTCATATAAATCCAAAGTGGGGTCCTTTGCCAAAATAACTTGCCTGATCTTCCCAAACATTGTGTCAAATGTCTCATATATCTCTCCAAGACTAGGAGAGTTTGTTTTAGCATATCTGATGACATCTACAATGGGCGAGATGAAGGAGCAAATAAATCTGCAAAATGCAAACAAAAAGTTCAAAATAATTAGTTGACAAGTTAATTGACATGTTAGAAACTTCAAAAGTTGGAACATTGGACAATAAAATTAAAATATTAAAATCGGAAATTTAATATGAAAATCAGGCATCTAATATGTCTTACCTCACATTGGCCCACCAATCGTCATCGAGGATCTTTTGTTTGATGCTCTTTCCTTGAGTAGAACTTGCATTAGGCCATCTAGTCCACTCAGCATTGACCATAATCAGTTGTAGAGGCTCATGCACCTCAACCATCCTCTCCAATAGGATGAAGTATGTGGCATATCTACATTCATTAATTCAATGATTCATTAAAAAATAAAAATTTAAGACAAAATCAGATTATGAATACAAATTGAAAGTGAAACAAAATGAAGTAAATGGCATACCTTGTATCAATAGGTTTGAGAAACTCCTTCTTTGAAAATGTCCTGAAAAGAGCAAGTGAGGTGTGGTGGTTGCAAATGAACATCTGAATTTCTCTAGCTTCTGCCACCGTTTTCTTCACCCAATCCATCTTCCCCATGTCTTTCAATGCATGAACACAACATGGGGTCCAAAATATGTGCCTGTAAGTACCCTCCACCATCAACCCAACCGATTTGCACACACGTGCTAAATCGGTGATCACCTGCACCACATTTGCAGCCCCAACCTCCTCTATGGCATCTCTCAAAATGGAAAATTGGAAGTCAGCATCCTTACGTCTCCCTTAACAATCTACGGCTCTAAGAAAATAAGAACCAGCAGGGCATGTGACTATGACATTGATGAGTGGCCGACGTCTACAATCAATCCACCCATCCATCACTATAGAGCACCCCATCCTCATCCATGTTTGCCTCATCTCCTCCATTAACACATTAACTTTGGAGTACTCTTTGTCTAGGAGGGTGGTGCGTAGCTTATGATCTCCAGGGGGTACGAATGAAGGACCAACAGTGGCTATGTCTTTCACCATTTGTTTGAAATAAGAGGAACGAGCCACATGAAATGGAATGGCATGGGCAAAAAAAATTTGGCAATGGAGGATTCAATGGTTTCTCGTAGTTGGTTTTTAAACATGGACTCAACTGAGGCTGCCTTATCACTACAAATCACCTTCCTCTTTCCTCTTAAGATAACACTACTACCAACCGTGGAAGGACTAGGAGTAGGAGTAGGCATAGATGATTGTGAACTTGGGAAAGAAGGAGACCCACCTTGAACCCCACCATCACACTCCATTTGAATTTTTGGCACTCTATAAATAGTGCATCTGTCAATGCAGGACACACTCTAACTCCATGGCCCACCTCACCCAAAAAATGAGACCTAACTCTAGTGTAGTTGCCCCTAAACTCCTTTTCACAAACATGGCAAAACCAAACCCTACTGTCTTTCACCCCTGGCTGTCACAAATTGAAGGAATGGTTTTTTTTTTGTCTAATGGGTGTTTTGCATAGTCCTTCATAGTTTTGGTATTGGTTGATGAAGGATGGCATTGGGTAGGGGTTATTTGCTCTCTAGTTTCCCTTCTAGCTTGAATTTCAACTTCACTATCACTTCCACCCTCATTGTTGCTCATGTTTTTTGTTTTTAGAATACAAGTTTTGACTAAAAATGCAAAAAAATAAAATAAAAATCAGACTATGTATGCTTCATATTTTGCAAAAAAATGAAAAAAATGAAAAAAGGGAAAGGAAATGCATACCTCTTTGATGGATTTGCACTCCCAACAACACTATTTCAACCTCCTCTCCTCCTTCAAACTGCTGCTCCTTCTCCTTCAATGGCTGCAATTTTTTTTCCTCTCAAACCCCTGGCTGCTCAAACAAACAAAATGAATAAAATGAGGTTTTAGAGGTCCTTTTTCTTTCATAAAGGAGTAAAAAACATGAGGGCCCACACATGCCACGTAGGCAGGGGCATTCTTTTTAAATTTTATGCTGCTTTTAAAAGCTCTCTTTAGCTTGTGCAAAACGCTTTGGACCTTACCGCTATCCCTGATCTGCCGAGGTGGGACTGCCTCACCGTCCCCTTGTTGAATTTTATAATCGATGAATGTACGTAAAAATAATTCAAAATCGAATAACATAACACAAGATAAAAATTGAGCCCTCTTGCGGGAGAAAAACCCAGCAACAAAGATCTCTCTTATATATAATATAATGGCAATAAGTCTCTTTACAAAGAGGCCACACACAAGGCCAGTATCAGTACCAACAATGGCTGTTGACAATCAAGTACTCTGCCCTTTACTTGAACACTGAACTGCACCTACAGAAAATTGCAATCTGCTCTTGATCTCACACTGTAAGATCTCGCACAGTATGATCTATCACTGTATGATCTCGCACTGAATGATATCACAGAACCAGTGTATGTAAACTCACATCTCAGATGAATTCGCTCTGATCCTTTGCATGGTTCGCACCTTGAGTTCGCACTTTACAAAGACAGGCTTCTTTCTGTATGTTCGCACTTGACAGAGACGGGCATCTTTCTGTATGTTCGCTCTTTTATTTTGTGGACATGTGCGCATCTGTTAGAATCTCAATGCTATATTCGCCCTTTGTGAAGACGAGCTCCACTAGATCGCAGTACTTGACTATGTCGGACTGGTAGAGATCAATCGTGGCAAATCTCTCTATGAAATGTCATATCTTGAAATCGAATATATACCACACCATTATATGTCGGCCTCAATACAGATGAATGACTTATTACAAAAGGTCGGCCTCAACTAAAATGTCTTCTAATAAAAGATAGGCATAAAATGTTTTTATGTCGGCCCAATAAAAACAATAAAAATATATGTCGGCCTTGGTGAATAAAACAAAACAATAGGTATAAGTTAAATAGCCATCGGCTACCATTTAACTTATATTCTCACGTGTTGAGCTGGAAGGAACTACCGCGGCTGCTCTAACATTAACACTCCCTCTCAGCTAGGGAGAGAACTTCCAGCTGCATAGAACATATTATCTCCATATGAGGTTCATCTGCCACCATTGCCTGCAATCAGATATAAAGAGAGATATATCACCTCAATGTGATATCAACCATCACATGGTTAAGTGCTAGTGTTCATCACTTGCGTGATGACTTTCACCATGGCGCTCCCAGAGGGTGAAACACAAAAGATCATCACGACTTCTCTCTCACGATGTTGTCATGGAGTCAGCCACCATGACATCCACCATGACTTCCCTCTCTAGGTGGAACCAGGCTTTCACCCCAAATTCCTCCGTCACGTATAAGAAGACATTTGGCCAGTAAGTACAGTGTTCATCACTCGCTGATGTTGTCACCCCAGTGACTTTCACCATATACTCTCTCGAGGGTGAAACACAAGTACAAGATATGTCATGGAGTCGCACACATGACATCCACCATGACTCTCTAAGAGGGTGGAAACAAGGGCTTTCACCTCAAATTCTTCCATCACAGAAGAAAGTGCATTAACAAGGGATTTCACCTCGAACTACAGAAGAACCTACAAGTAAGGCTCAATGATAATGTAGGACCTTTCATACTCGGGCCAAGGTCGGATTTTCCACCATACCCAAGCTTTGTCTCAAAGTACACGAATCCTCACCCCTCATGGTGAGGTTTGGTGAGAATATTCCGCCGTCAAGCCATCGCTAATGTACCTCAACTGTATAGCCTTTCGCAGTACCATATCTCTGATATAGTGGTACTTGATCTCAACATGCTTGGTTCTGTCATGAAACACAGGATTGACAGAAAGCTTCACACAACTTTGATTATCACAATGAATAATGGTGGGCTCCATTGAATGTCCAAAACAACTTCCTAAGCGAGCCACGTAAGTCACATTGCTTCTCGAAAGGCTACGCGTGCACGCCGCATTATAATACCGTATCAACGCCAAGATCGCCCGCCGCACTGCGTAGAAATCATATGCGTAACCCAAACTGAAGCAACAGCCAGAGGTGCTCTTCTGATCTGTGACACAACCTGCCCAATCAGAATCAATGAAACCAAGTAACTCCAAGTCTGCATCTGAAGTATACTTCAACCCATATCCAACTATGCCACGAAAGTATCTCAGGATATGTTTAGCTACAACAAGATGTATCTGCCTCGGAGCACACATAACCTGGCTAAGTGCTCTCACTGCATAGCAACTATTAGGTCTAGTGACAACTAGTTACATCAAGGATCCAATCAACTGTCTGTACAACATAGGATCCACCAAATCTGAACTAGCTGCAGCAAGATTACCATCTTCTTCAGGCTCAGCGGGCTCCCTCTAAATCTTCAGGCACTTGCATCAACCTTCTGACCTCTTCGTCCAAGATTGCCTGCAACACTTTGACTTAGATAAATGTTTTCCAGCACACACCTCTGGTACTGTGGAGAGTTCAGGATAGTCTTTCTTGACCTCATCTCAGATCTCACTATTCTAAATAGGTTTGCGGAGCTACCAATGATAAATCCAGAAGGCAATCTTGAGCATTTATGATCTCAGCAACTGAAGGGATCCTCTAAGGGTTTAGCAGCAATCTTCACTTCTTCTCAGTGAGTTACAAGACTCCCTCTTGATCCTTGCTCCAAAGATTGCATAGAAGACTTCTGGAAGTGAGCTCCCTCTGGCCACCAGCTTAGTCCCAAGGCTGCTTGATTATTTCTTTGGTCGGCATGACTTCCTCACAAGATGCCTCAAGCTTTTCATTATTAAGCAATTTCTCATCACCTTCTTGCTCCTGCAAGCATTTTAGAGAGAGATTACTTAACAGTTTGAAATTACCCAAAGAAATAACAAGACTGGAATCATCCAAGATTTACAATCACGGGTTATAACATGAACACATAAGCTTTTATGCACAATGTTAGAACATGAATAAATAAATCAATCAAAAGATCAAACTAGAGGGTTAAAGGAACTTATCTCTATAAGATTTGATATAGCTCCTTCGTTCATTCATTTGTTTGCTCCTCTCGAGAGTGCTTAACTCTGCACAAATAAAGAATAATCTACACAGCTACAGATTTCTTGAATGCATTAAACGGTTGGCATGTGGAATCAACTCTCCCAAGAGTTCAAGATTCTAACACAGTTCATGCATTAGAGAATGACATCATTGTGATCAACCTATCACAATCGAAAATGCAATTCACTTTTCCATCTCAAAGTCACACTCTGAGATGATTAGCATGAACCAATTCATAATAGATAATTTGAAATCTTCAAAGGATCACAACTCAAGAGAAATCACTAGCCCTCTTTCCTAAGATCCAACTAGCTGAAGTAATTGAATTCAAACTAGAAAGGTGATTTCAACAAAACACAGAATACTTATCTTCCTTGATATTCTGATGAATGCAAGTACTTGACATAGTATGCTGATCTTATGCTCAGATCAATCCACAGCCTTCATGACTCGAACACAGGCTCATGACACGATTAAATTTGAATAGGGCCCATGACTGCTCAAATTTACAATGCACTCTGTTTCCAACTGCAATTCACTAGGTAATGTAACATGCTTACCAGCAATACCCAATTTGTTAGAGATAGATAGGATCATTACTCGAAAGACTTTATCAGATCTGCACAACTGAGATTCACATAAAGGAATATAAACAAAGAAGGGAACCAAATACTTATCTCTATTTGATTGCAGCCTTTGATTTCAAACATCAACCCTTGGCAACACA